>ML776967.1:2875361-2974329 GCA_009831015.1 Picea engelmannii | reverse complement strand
GGGGGGGGGGGGGGGGGGGGGGGGGGAACCCCCCTCATACAGCAATTTCACTGCCAACGACCGATCTGGCAATCGAGCGAAGCGACCAGCATTCGAGCCACCCCATCAAGTTTGTGAATAGCTCTTGGCCAGAGAACACGATGTTGTAGGAAAATCTCCCTGCGGACGGGTAGATTGCCTCAAAGAGCTTGACCCTAACTCTAAGACAGAAAAATGCTTAACGTGGACACTGACTTCCTTTCAAATCTATCTAAACTAACACATGAGAAGGGAAGATAACAAAAGTACCTCTTTATCGACGTTTGTCCCTGCACGCTCCTAGTTGTGCTTCGATCCTTTGCTCCTCGTTGGATCCTGTGGACAAAACAAGATACGACCACTTCCTATTCTATTGATATTAGCTTGAAAACATATCTATCTATCAACGATAAGTTCATGTAACATCAGACACAAACTAGAAACAAACAGGCCAAGCGTGTCATATTAATGAGAATAACGACAGCAGTACCTATAATCGTAGATGTGAATGCGACAACTTCGTCAAGTCCCCTTCGTCTAACCCTTGCCTGAAAGATCCACAACCTGGATGACAGCAGCTTCACTGATCGCTCTCCTTTTGTTGACTATGTATTTCCTACAAGATCATAGGTTTCATGCTAGCATTTCCTCCTCCTTTCCACCATCTTAGAGCTTGTTTATATAGGTTAAGAGGAGCTTAACCTCTTGAGTTATCTTTAGAACAAGTTGGGAACCTTCTCCTTAGATCAGGGATCTCTTGATGAAACCAAGAATTCGAATACAACTGCCTCCTAATCTCGAAATATCCTCTCCTTATTCTCCTCAACGAGCCAACTATTGCCCCAGATTAGGCAGTGCTCCCTTAGAAGGGGCATCAGAGCACTGGAGCGCTCCTTGAGAAGCTTAGGGGAAGTGCCAGCGCCTTCAAGGTGAGTAGCACTCCTTCAGAAGGGGCAGGGGAGCATTATAACGCTCCCTGATGCCTTGTAGGGGAGAACTAGCGCTCCTAAGGCTGATATAGGGGAGCGCTCCCCCTCAAAACCTTTGTTTCAGAGCTCTCTTCACGTGTTAAGAGTTCCTTGACTTTAGTTAACCAATTCTTCTTCTCCAAATCAAGAACATGAGATGTTTTTAAGTGTCTCCTTAGTGTCATCGGCATGGAAGTATGCTCAAACATCATGTGCGACACTTGTGACGAACTTGCGACACTTGCGACAGTTGTAAGGAAGATGCGACACTTACGACAATTGAGAGGAAGATGCGACACTTATCCATTTGAGTAATTTTGACATGTAACAGATTGCCCCCCAAAGTATGAAGTTAGAAGATGTGAACTGATAATTGAAATGCTTTGTAGACTTTCAAGCAAGGGTATAGACTCAGAGAACCTGACGGAAGCTGCACACAAACATCCAACAAATATCATGACATATTTCAAAACCCAAGGCAGGCATACCTATGCTTGGGTGATCAAGAGCTGCAAGATATGGCCGCCATAAAATACACTGCGGATCCATAATTGTATTGATAAAAGGTATAGCCACCAAATATACAATGTGGATCTATACTCTGATGACTCGAACTGATCGTAGCCATGAAGAATACATAATGGATCTACGAGATGACAAGACATAGCCACGACCAATACAAAGCGGATCTATGTAATAGTGTATGTGTCCTTTGTCCAATAGAAACTCCTTCGCAGCCTGGGCCAAGTATATCAAAATGGTCACTCAACCCAGGGTATTCTTACCAATCTCAACACGGTATGATTCCAACCATGTGAATAGATGTCTTGATGTCGAACATGGTAGAAACCACTTGATTACCGGTTAATGGTGTAAATCGTTAACAAGTGCGAGGGAGATCACCATTAATGTCAATGATTCCCAAGGTACCCTAGTACATTCCAGCGAATGTGAATAGATGAGTTGAAGTCGAACACTCGTGGAATCATTCGATCAGAGGTCAATGATGTTAAACTACTGTCGAATGTGAGGAGGCCTGCCATTGAGGCATGAAAGTCCCAAAGTACTAACTGGTTTCTAATCCTAATTCCCGGATAATGTGTTGAAGTCGATAGGAATAGAATCATCGAGGGAGGGCCTTGATGTATCCCCCATCAACGACACGAAACGGACATAGAGATGTAATAGGTAGATCAAAAGAACATGGACTTACATAGGTTTTTGAGACAAGATATTTGGGATGGCTGACCCTCGAGGTGGATACTTCCCTTGAACATTGAGGCACAATAGCAGAACATGACGTGGACCAATAATTACGCAGTGGATGCAATGACTTGCGTCGGATGACCCAAAGGAGTGAAAGGAACTCAAAGGATTGGCTCAGTGTAGAGGTTCAGCGGATGATGATATATGCAAATGACAAAGTGCCATGTTCAAGGGCGACTCTAAGAATTGCTGGACAGTGTTCTCAAGAGACTGCTTGGCTTGCTCCTTTCAATTTTTTCCCCCATCCAGATGGACGAGTACCTCTTTTTGATTTAATGAGCTCGAGGAGGATAACACATGCTCGATATAACTCACCTTCGGTAAGTTCCTCTTCCTTTGTTTAACGAACTGGAAGAAGTAAGGGTTCGGTCCCATATGGGTCTGTCGATGTGTGCTTTAACGAGTCCAAAGACAGAAAACTCGAAGGTTTTTCGGGATTATAGAGTTTGGAAAAACACTTAAAAGAGAACTCTCTCAGTTCCTTTTTCGTACAGTAGTCCAACGAGACCGAAAAAGGGTTAAACTATCGCTCGAAAGACACCCTTTCTGACCTTTTAACGAGCGTGAAAGAAAGCAAGGTCGCTCGACAATCTTTTCATATTTAGAGAGTCTGAAAAGGGTTTAAAGGAGACTCCAGGGGGGGTTCCTTTTTCGTGTGTTCGTATCCGTACAGGTCCGAAAAAGAGATAAAAGTTTACCCGGTTACGTTCTCATATTATCGAGCTCGAGAACGAACTAAGACTGTGCTCATAAGCGTGACAAGGTGAATAATCCATCGGGACTGCCAGGAAACCTGCGATGCCAGAACTACAAACCAGGGATTAGTGAAGCCAACATATTATTAGAGAAACCCATAAATGACCATACCTTATGAAAGATGAAAATTTATAAATAACCATTCATTGAAAACTTCATTTACCATTTCATTTTGCAAGGATTTTGGAATAGTGGAGAATCTCATTTTGAAGCAGATCTTGTTTTGCTTGCTGCCGGAGCTACGGTTCACTGTTTTGCTTACTGTTCGGACCAGGTAGGTGTCCATCTCTTGCTCTTTCAAACACATGGTTTCACATTCATTTTAATAGCATCATTTATTTTAAAATATGAGCCCTAAGTTGCCCCAATTAGAACCAAATCGGCCTCTTTGAAAATTAATGGAAAAATGGGATTCTTTTACAAAAAACGTTGTAGGAAAGGATGGCTAAGATGCCAATGCCCTAGTAGACAATTAGATAGGTTGTTTTTTAGCAAGGAATCCATAAGAACATCTTCCCAAGTGCCCACGCAGGCCCCAAATTCGTTTTGTATTTTTAAAACATTTTTATCATTGTTTGATGAATGTTAAATGCTTGAGAGAGGGCGTGGTGGTAATAAAGAGTGTGTGGTTACTTTTAAATGATGTGGGCATATTATTTCATGTTTTAAATTTCTATTAAAAATTGTCGAAATTGCCAAAACGTGGAAATAATGAGTTTCTTTATTTCTTTTTGTTTTGTAGGTAACTCTGGCAATCATGATTGAATGGAAGGAGAGAGAACATGAGATGGATGACTTAGCTTCCTTGCGGAGTCCTCGTACACGGGCCACTTTGCGAGCTTGTGGTTTTCTCAAATTCTTCAAGTTGCAGAAAATGAAGAGAGAGATCTTATTGCTCGAGCATATGATTGGCCTTTGGGATGTTGTAGAACAAGGATTCCGTATCGGCACGCAGCTTTTAACCATTGAGTTAGAAGATGTATATTTTCTGACTGGCCTCTCGAAAAGAGGGGTCCCCATATATTTCACCGGGCAGAGGGCGCTACCCAAGCAAGTGGACGTGTATCTGGCATGCCACTGTATCTCGGGAGAAAGACTGGTAGGGGGTATAATCCCTATCAAAGATATTCGAGAGTTTCCCCTCCGGTCTATATTGTTTGCTATCACGAGTGTGACCAGCAGTACAAGCACGTATCTGGCATCACGATCGCAGGTGGCTTACGGTGTTTAGTGTTTGGAGCCAACATTGTTCAAATGGAGTGCAGGCTTCCTTCGAAATGTGAAGGAACAGATTTCACGGTGCAGGACTGGGCAGAAGCAGTTTGGCTATGGCTCATTTTTGGTCTCATTTTTTCTGGAGCGCATCCCCCAGATGCAGCCTCAGATAGCACTGGCGGTGCGACCAATGGATGAACCGAAGATGGAGAGGTGGACTAGTTTGTCTCCAAGGTTAGTATTGGAGTCAGAGTTCCATTTCACTGGCGATTTCTTTGCCTGGCTGATATGGCAGTACCTCTAGATAGAGGATTTCCCTTATGCTGAGGTAGATTTCCGCGGGAGCATGGACTTGATTTTTCCCACGGGGGAAGACTGGGATGTGTCAGGTAAGAGATTGAGCCATACCTTGTCTAGTTTTTGTTTTTGAGTTTTTTAATGTATATATATTTTTTTGGGTATGTAGAAGAGTTTTAACAAATGTATTGTTTCCAACATGCAGACAAGGGAGCAGTGCGCCCGACTGATACACCGGTACCAAGATGTTGCAGAGGCATCCCAGTAGCAGCAGATTCGACAGTACCAGCAGTAGGTCTCCGGGAGGTTGAGAGAAACCTCCAAGTCCTTACGATGGGCATCCCTCCTCTGCGGAGGGGGGAAGTGACTTTACATCTGCAGAGGCACACTGTGGGAGTACCAGAGAATATCAATTCTCTATTGAGGCACGTAGTGCGTGTGGTAATGTGTTACTCTCAGCACAACGTAGTGCGGAGAGATTAGAGTTTCTCCCGTGATCATATTTTGTGTGCCTTGTCAGGCAACGTTGTATGGGTGGAAAGACCCAGTATTTTGCTCTTCTACATACTTTTTGATGTAATACAAACATTTCAGTCATGCCATATACATATATATATATACAGTTTCGAGTTTTACAATGCCAATGATTTGTACATGATGATGTCTGTGATGTGTTTTAATTTACATGTAATGTACAGTTTTTCTTTCCTTGAATATTATATGTGGGCAAGATACTGATCCATGATATAATTAGCTAATGAATCCAAAACACTATTAAGTTCTCTTGGAATGTGTCTATATTCAATGTAATCGAACATTCATTCAAGACGACGAACTTGTAAGTGTAGACGTAGCAGGATAGGACTACGGATAGCGTAGATACGGTTGAGTTGATAAACCACGAGTTGGGAGTCTAAGTAAATAATGATACGAGAGATACCTAGAGAGGAGGCTTGGGTCAACAGTCCGATGACAGCGTGATATTCTGCCATATTGTTGGTTGTTGGTCCTAAGCAGATACCTCCTGAACTCACCACCTCATCAAACTGGTAAATAACACATTCTGTCGAAGCAATATTCTGGGTATGTCGGCTAGCACCATCCGTGAACCCAAAAAAGATAGGAAAGGAAGATGCCATCTGCGCATGAAAACACAAGCACAGTCATGAGTGGCAAAGGTAAGACTCGAGCACGCGAAAGAAATGAACACACCAAACTAAAATACATTAATGTACAAAGTACAAATGCTAGGTGATCTAGGCATAGTACTTTTTAAGGTAAAGCCCGTTTCAGGGCTCTCCCAGGGAAATTCCATCATGGTCAACTAATTCGCAGGCACCTCTATGTAGAACACACTTCACGATGTAAGGACCATGCCACATAGGTTCTAACTTTCCTGTCCCCAATTTATCATGAGCTTGGTCGTAAACAAGGACTAAGTCTCCTTCTGTGAAAGCCCGAGGGTGGACGGATTTGTCGTATTGACTCTTAATTCTCTTTTGATGTGCCTCATTGGCGAGAGCAGCATCGCGACGTGTTTTGTCCAATTTGGATAGATACAAGAATTGTTCTTCTTCAGCAGAAGTATGGGGCAGGATTTCTACTTTCAGTTTTAGTGATGGAATCTCACACTCGATTGGTAGGACGGCTTCAATTCCATAGACCAACTGGAAAGGAGTGAATCCAGTTGAAGTTTTCACAGAAGTGCGATAGGCCCAGAGAGCGGAGAACAGTTGTAAATGCCACGATGTTTCGTTTTCCCCTACCATGCGTTGGATAATGGTTTTTAGGACTTTGTTGATAGCCTCAACTTGTTCGTTCGCTTGAGGGTAGTAGGGGGATGAGTTTTCATGGAGAAAACCCAATTTGACATGTAACTCGCTCATCATCTGGTTTTTGAAGTGTGCACCATGGTCAGTGACAATGGCACGTGGTACACCAAAACAAGTTATGATGTGGTTGAAGAGGAATAGAGCTGCAGTATGGCCGTCATTCAGGAAGGTAGGCATAGCCTCAGCCCATTTGGTGAAGTGTCGACGACGACGATGATGTAATCGTGCCCCCTGGCTGAGGTAGGCTTACACTACATGAAATCGATACCCCATTTGGCGAAGGCCCGATGGCGATAATAGGGTCCAGCGTGGTAGGGTGGGTGCATGCCTTCTTGTTGAAGATTTGGCAGGGTGGGCATTTTTTGACAGCCTCGATGAAATCTTTGAAAATCGAGGGCCAAAAGTAGCTGGCACATAGGATTTTTTGGGCTGTGGCCATCCTGGAAAGGTGACCACCACATGTGCCAAGGTGACAATCATTCAAAACGTGTTCATCCTCCTCGTGAATCAGACATCACCAAAGGATGGTGTCAATACCACGGCGATACAAAGTGTCATCGAGGATGATATAATGGCGAGAGTGGTGACGAATGCATCGACGCTCTTCGCGAGAGATGTTGGGCTGAAAATGTTGGGTTTGAAGGTAGAGGAGAATGTCTCCGTACCAAGGATCAGATGTGCTGATGAGGAAGAGAGATTCATCAGGGAGATAATCTCTAGGTTCAATTCTTTCATCGACACGGGGCAGAGCACAGATGAGCTCGGCAAACACCAGGGATTTTTTGGCTTTAGCCTTCGTAAACTCAAGATTGAATTCTTGAAGAATAACGATCCATTTTGAATATTTTCCCCCAAGTACTTGACGTGTCAAGACGTGGTACATGGGGTTGGAGTCTGCGATTATCGTGGTGGTGCGTAATAAGATGTAGTGGTGGAATCTTTGGACAGCAATGACGGCTTCCAGAGCCAGTTTCTCAACATGTGAATATCTGAGTTCGGGTCCAGATAAACTCTTGCTTAGATAATAAATCACATGTTCTTCGTCGTTGGGGTCTTCTTGGACTAACACCATCGCAATGGTGGAAGTGGAAGCGACCAAGTAAAGGATATAATCCTTTGTATATTCGGGAGGATGTAACAAAGGAGCATGGGTCAAAGCATGCTTGAGAGCGTCGAATGACCGTTGAGCAGCATCATCCCTGATGAAAGGGACGTTCTTTTGTAGTAACCTCATAAATCCTTTAGTGATCTCAGCATAGTTGCAGATGAAATGGCGAAGAAAGTTTGCTTTGCCTTGAAAACTTTGGAGTTGGGTTAAATTGGTGGATGGGGGTAAGGCTAGGATGGCCTTGATTTTTAAGGGATCCACCCTGATCCCATCTTTGGAGACAATGAAACCGAGGAGTCAATCGGATTCGACATCGAAAATGCATTTATGTGGGTTCAGCCGAATACGGTAGAACCTACATCGAAGAAAAATCGCTCGTAAATGATCAATGTGATAGGATCGATTTAGCGAATGGGCGGGTAAATCGTCGAGGTAAGGTTCTGCGATATGCTTGATGTCGTGGAAAGCATACGACATGGCTCGCTGGAAAGTAGCACCAGCATTTTTAAGGCCAAAAGGTAGCTTTCGGTAGGCGAAAGTACCCCAAGGGCAGATGAAGGTTGTCTTATGTTGATCGGCAGGTAAGATTTCAATCTGGTTATATCCAAAAAATCCATCCATGAAAGAGAAGATTACGCTCCCTGCACAATTATCGATGATTTGATCGATGAAGGGAGTAGGGTAGTTGTCCTTGGGACAATCTTTGTTGAGATCTTGATAGTCAACGCAAAAACAGATGGTCCCTTGTTTCTTAGCAACCGGAACAAGGTTGGAGACCCATTCGGTTAAAGGGACGGGATAGATGAAGCTAGATTTTAGAAGTTTTTCAACTTCTTCCTTTATAGCTGCGATTTTCTTGGGATGAATCGAGCGGAGCTTTTGTCGAACCAGTTTTGCGTCAGGGTAGGTTTTAATTTCGTGTACGACTATTGAAGGGTCGATCCCTGGAATTTCCTCGTAACTCCATGCGAAGATATCGCAGAATTCCTTGAATAAAGTAGTGTAAGAAACCACTTCGTCGGGTGTGCAATTAGCACCAAGGTTGATGTTTTCCACGACACCTTCTTTGATTGAAATGTCAATCGTGATCGTAGTAGAGATGTTACCCATGTTCCCGTTGGAGAGAGTATCTTGTGTGAGGATAGGAGATTGCGGAGCATCGGTAACATCAGGAGGGAAGACAGAGCGTATGTCTTGGTGAATTCCTTCCAAAGGTGGAAGAAAAGAGGATCTATGGTGGTTGTCATCCCAGGGCATATCTTCAATTCTCAGCATTTCCATAATAGATTCATCCGAAGGAAAAATTTGGGAAATGTAATCAACGACAGACGATAGGGAATCCAACCACGAGGGCACCGAGTAAGAATCGGGTGCCAATGAATGTGAAGTATTCGAAGAGGGAGAGGCAGATTGAATAGCTACGTATGCGGCCTCGGCTGGGCTCAGTGGCATAGTGTCACCGAGCACATCAAATTACAAAGGACTAGGCACAATCCAAGGATCAGATGATTCCAAGGATTGATAAGGCATAGTCGAGATCATATTGATGGCGGCAATATGATGTGCGGTAGGTGGAAGTGGTGTAGGGAATGTACCCATGAGGCTAGAATATTTCAATAAGCCAACACCAACGCTTTCATACGTAACTGGGTGGTCTCCCAAAAAGGGAATGTTGTTGGTAGCAGGGATGCGAGCATCGGGTGTGCAGAAATCATGTTGATCGATGGTAACAATTTTGCCTTGATGGGGGAATTGTACACATCGAAACACCGACGAGGCGACGGCAGTCATAGCGTAGAACCAACTTCTTCCAAGTAGTAGGTTGTAATCGAGGGGAGCATCGACCACCTCGATGTCAACAGTAACGGTTTTGCCGCCCAACTGAACGGCTAAGGATTGTAATAATCCATGAGGATGAAAACCTCGTCCGTCGAAGGCGCATAACATGGTAGAGGATTTGTTAAGGGTAGGTGATTTCAAGCCTTTCCAACAGGATAGAGACATGACACAGGTAGAGGCTCCCTCATCCAGGATAGTCCGGTGGATTTGTTGATTGTGAACAACAACATTGATTTGGAAAGCTAGTTGGTGGGAGAGTCGCGGTTGATGATCGTCCAGATTAAACGTGAGGGTGTTTGATGACTCAGGATCAAAAGCGTTGATAGCGGCTAAGAGTGTTCTACGTTGGCTAGGACAGTGTTGTAGAAATTCCAAGGCGGACATAGCACACGGGGCTTGGGCCAAATCTTCTACGATGTTGTAGTTTTGGGCAGCCCGTGAATTAGGATTGAAGGTAGATTTCTGGATGGTTCTCTTAGGAGGGCGTAAGATAGAGTCAAATGAAGGTTTCTCAATCTGGAGTGGCCCGGATGGAGGGTTCACATATGGAGGATTAACAGAGAATGGTAACGGGTTTGGTGAAGAACCGTTAGCAGTCTTTGGTTTATCAGGCTTAACTGGCGTGTCATATGTTGCAGAGTGAGTGGTTAGATTAACTCTATTAAACATGTAAATGTGGGCACTTGTCGAGGCCTCATCATGGGGTTGGTTGGAACTACCCCCCGGCGTGGGGGTTTGTGCAACCAAAGATTGTTGCTGCGGAAAAGGTTGAGTGAGCACAGCGGGTTGTGAATTTCCTTTGAAAAGTTTGGCAACTTCATCGCGATGTGGACAATCTCGAGTGTAGTGATCGTCACCACAAATGAGACATGGGAATTTCAGTTTTTGTTGTGGTTGTTTTCCAGCTGCAGGGGTTTGTGGTTGGGTTTTGGGTTGTTCGTTGTTATTGTTCTTCTTTGGTTTGTTTCTCATTTTCTTCTTGCCCCCAAGTTGTTGTGAAGGTGTTGATTGGACCGTGTTCACATCAGAGACTTGAGTTTGAGGGGGGTTAGAAGAGGGTGCATTCGAACTGGGAGCAGTCGTCGAAGCGGGCCGCTGAATTGTTCCAATAGACTGGGTAGTAGATTGGGTTTTGACGGAACCAATAACTCCATCCGCATGTGAGGCAGTCGATGGTTTGGATGGATCGTTAGCGGCATGGGTAGTGTTCAGTATCAACTCGTACAGAGTACCGGATTGTGAATAGACTAAGTCCAAGTACTGAGCTCGGGAAATGGCTTCTTCCTTAGTGACTACACCACCCATGGCAACATCACGAGCAATCTGGGGTAACAATGATTTAGTGAACCATTCCGCTAACAATTGGTCAGGAATGACCGCTTTGATTAGCCTTCGTCGTCGTCTCCACTCATGAATATGATCGGAGATATGTACAGACGTTGTCTGGCGAAGGGAGGTTAATAGTTCAGTACCTGTCTCGTATCGAATGGGCAGTTGAAAGTGCGTGAGGAAGGACATGGCGAGGGAGTTGAAATCGTGAAAAGATGCGCGTGGTAATTCAATATACCATTTCGTTGCGGAACCCGTAAGTGTTCGTTGGAAAAGACGCAACCAAATCGAATCGTCCATGAGGGAGTTGGATGAACACCACAAATGGAAAGTCATCACGTGGTTGTCGGGGTCTTCTCTGGACTTTCCATCGAATTTTGGGATATCAGAAGGAATTTTAGCTGGAATAGCTGGTCAAACCGGAGAATGATAAATAGGATCATTCATTAACCGAGATAAGTCTGGAAGATCCAGGGTGGCTAGAAAAGGTAGTTGTCGGTTAACCTGTGGGTAATGTTGGTGTGGTAGAGGGACACCAGTGGGGCCCATTACTGGGTTATGTGGATAATTATAACTTGTGGGCCCTCTCATGTGAGGTTGGTTTTGACCAAGGTACACAGGATTTGAGATGTTTTGATAAACATGTGTGAGCGGAGGATAATCGGATGGGTTTTGTGGGTTATAGGGTAGGTTTGGCATTTGTCCATAAGGGGGTTGTTGCAGAGTCTAAGCATTTTTTCCTGCCGAGAACTGTGGGTTTCCTTGAAAAAGGACGTTCCATGGATTGGGTGCGGCGGACACATTTTTTCCGAGTGGTTGATGGTGGACTCCGACTTGAGGTTTCCCCCCAGCATGAGGGTGCCCCCCGAATGGAATTTTTCCTCCGATGGGAGGGTGCCCCCCAGCTTGAGATAGAGTTCTCGGGATTTGAGAACCAGACGTAAAATACTGACCAGTACCGCTGAGCGGATTAGGACCACCAAGACCGGTCCCTCTGGGTTGTTGGATAGGTATGGAACTTCCCGGTATGACTTGGGTAGTAGTTTGGTCAGTGGTGGCAGTGGAAGCATTCAGTGCCCTGAATCCAAAAGGGAGTGTAGGTCTTGGTGTTACAGGTGTGCCAATCGGAGCTTGATTAACCACCACGTTACCGGTGGGGATAGTTGGAATGTGTGGGACCATTGTAGAATGAGTCGTCTGGAGGGGAATAGTAGACCTTGGGCCAACGAACAGTATGTTCAGACCAACAGGTGGTTTGGCTGTAAATGTGGTGGTACCGGTAAAGTGATTTGGAGGTACAGTGTAGGAAAAAGGTATGTCGGCACCTTCTCCAGTTCCATAGAGATCTCGCACCAAGCGTGGTGGACTTTGAATGATGTCTGTGGTCCAAAAAGGGTCATCGGCTAAAGGGTTTTGAGAAGACCCAGCTGGAATGTCAGAAGGATTGACGACAACAAATTCTCCAGCAGAATTCAGGTGGAGGATACATCGTTCATATCCCTCCGGAATGCGATAAGCTTTCGGAGATTCTGAAACAATTCGAAAATTCTCCAAAGAAGTGGGAACTTCTTCCCAGGAAGTTGTAGTATTTTGAACCTCGCTCTGTTGAGGGGATTCCTCGGTAGAATGAGGGGGTAAAGGGGTGTTTCCTTCCATATTTCCTGGAGGAAGTCCCTGTAGCCTCCGCGAGCAGCATGGAGGGTCAATGTTGGCGAAAAAGAGTCGGTGAAAGAAATCTATGGCCAACTAACGAAAAGAAACAACACACACTAAAAAATCTAAGAATCACAACCAAGCAAACAGGACCTTCTTTTGATGACCGTACTAGTTGGTGATGAAATCCAATGTCACGTGATCAAGTCCAGAAGGGGCGGGGATAGGGTGGAACAGTTACAATGGTGATCTGCTTAACGGGCTTACGCCTTGGTGCAAGCTTCCACGCAGTAATTATGGATTTACCCTCCAAGGAGCCCGAGTGATTTTGACCAATGTCTGCTCCAGGTATAGTGAGACTTCCCGTCACCATCACCTTGTGTAAGACCCTAAAGATTAGGGCCACTAAGGTTACCAATTCGCAGTCATCCCCTGGGCGGGAAAATTCGACAGTCTGATCCGAACGTACGGGCAGGGTATCGAGCCTGAAATCAACTAAAAGGCTTCCACGCAGAAATTGTGGATTTACCTCGAAGTGATCCCCATAATACGATCCGACCACCACAATCGGTTAAACCACGGAGGGTTAGTCCCCGTAGCTCACCCGAATGCGACCTCGTGTGTAACCCCTGTGTGAGAGGGGGATCCAAGGCAGACTTATACGATGATTGGATTTGACTCTCCCTAACTCAGGATGCTAATGTTTGTTTTGGAAATTTTGGAGAGTTATTCTCACATCCCTAATCAAAAGTACTAAGCCTAGTCTACTGTTGGTGGAGGATCCTAGAAAAGAAAAAGTTCTAGATAATTTTTAATTAGCGTTGATTTTACGGCTGTTCTTTATGCAAAAGGGGTGCATGGAAGTGAAACAAATGGAATTATGACTCAGTCCCCAGAAATGCATCAAATATGATAAGCAGTCATTTCTTTTCGATGAACATCTATCTAAGGGAGAGAGAGAGAGTTCTTTTCACTAACCAAGCACAAATAAGGAATGCCCTCAAACGATTCTTTTTCTCAATCAAATCCTGATGTAATGCTAAAACTTTTGAGATGCCTTATAACATGCACACTCAATCATGAATATGCTTTTATTGTTTGCATATGAATAATGATCAATTCAATACAATGCTTGTCTTGCTAATTATCTTTTTGTATGAATGAAAATCAAACTAGCACAAGAAAAAGTCATACAAACAATACACCCTTTCGTTACAATCAAAACGAAAAGAGAAAGAAAAGAAACAATCAAAGAGAAAAAAAACTTCACACCCAAAAGAAAGAGTTGAAGAACAATGATCTTGACTAAAATCAATATGAAGAGGTCTGTAGGCCTTTGATGACCTTCACCAGGGTTTCTGTTCAGTTGATGAGGAGAGAAAAACAATGCATGGGTTTCACACTTCACTCAATAGAAAAACTCAATAACAGTAGTGAAGAAGGCTACAAAATCCAAATAGTAAGATGTTTGTTCTTCAAGCAAAAGATATATGCCAAGGCTGGAAGAGAAGGAGCATTGACTCACAAGGTTACTCAGCAAGAGAGACGCAAAGGGAAACCCTGAAAAATGCAGTTCTAGAAGGTTTGTTGGCCAAAAAGAGGCTGGCGCTCTGTTGCCAAAGGCAAGGAGCGTTATAGCGCTCTGTGTAAGGCTATGAGGGAGTAATGGCGCTCTGTTAACACTGGGATAGGGGCGCCAGGTTCAAAAACTCCCACAAATGTCAAAAAATTCCAAAAATTGCAATTTAAACTCGACAACTATGCTGAGTATGATGGGGTAAGGAGCCAATCAGCTCATGAAACCAATCAAAATAGGATTGAACCAGGTCTGAAACAATCAAGGGATAGAACTAGGTCAATGAGGAGAAATCAAAACAAGAAGTTTCGATTTAAGGTTGTCTCCCCAGTGGAGTCGCCAGTTTCTGTTGTAGGAAAATCTCCCTGTGGACAGGTAGATTGCCTCAAAGAGCTTGACCCTAACTCTAACACAGAAAATGCTTAACGTGGACATTGACTTCCTTTCAAATCTATCCAAACTAACACATGAGAAGGGAAGATAACAGAAGTACCTCTTTATCGACGTTTGTCCCTGCACGCTCCTAGTTGCACTTTGATCCTTTGCTCCTCGCTGGATCCTGTGGACAAAACAAGATACGACCACTTCCTATTCTATTGATATTAGCTTGAAAACAGATCTATCTATCAACGATAAGTTCATGTAACATCAGACACAAACTAGAAAGAAACAGGCCAAGCGTGTCATATTAATGAGAATAACGACAGCAATACTTATAATCGTAGATGTGAATGCGACAGCTTCGTCAAGTCCCCTTTGTCTAACCCTTGCCTGAAAGATCCATAACCTGGATGACAACAGCTTCACTGATCGCTCTCCTTTGGCTGACTGTGTATTTCCTACAAGATCATAGGTTTCATGCTAGCAGTTCCTCCTCCTTTCCACCATCTTAGAGCCTGTTTATATAGGTTAAGAGGAGCTTAACCTCTTGAGTTATCTTTAGAACAAGTTGGGAACCTTCTCCTTAGATCAGGGATCTCTTGATGAAACCAAGAATTCGAATACAACTACCTCCTAATCTCGAAAGATCTTCTCCTTATTCTCCCCAATAGGCCAACTACTATCCCAGATTAGGCAGCGCTCCCTTAGAAGGGGCATCAGAGCACTGGAGCTCTCCTTGAGAATCTTAGGGGAAGCGCCAACGCCCTCAAGGTGAGTAGCGCTCCTTCAGAAGGGGCATGGGAGTGTTATAACGCTCCCTGATGCCTTGTAGGGGAGCGCCAGTGCTCCTAAGGCTGATATAGGGGAGCGCTCCCCCTCAAAACCTTTGTTTCAGAGCTCTCTTCAGGTGTTAAGAGTTCCTTGACTTTAGTTAAACAATTCTTCTTCTCCAAATCAAGTACATGAGATGTTTTTAAGTGTCTCCTTAGTGTCGTCGTCATGGAAGTATGCTCAAACATCGTTTGCGACACTTGTGACCAACTTGTGACACTTGCGACAGTTGTAAGGAAGATGCGACACTTACGACAATTGAGAGGAAGATGTGACACTTATCCATTTGAGTAATTTTGACGTGTAACACACGGCCTCAGGAAGGAAATGGAAACAGAAGCTGGAACCTCCCAGGCAAAGCCACACCGAGGATGGGAACCAGGTAAATGCATACCCCAAATGGAAAAAGCACTGAGATATCTTATTAGCTCAACCAAAGTAGGAGAACACATAGAATTTATGCGAGAACATGCCCTTATAGGAAATTTCTTGGGGCTCTGGCCTACAGAATGGGATCTTCACAAATGGATCAAGCACTGGTGGAACCCCAAAGGGGACTACGAAGTCCAACTCAGCTCCAAAGGCTTCTTTACAATCATTCTATACAACCTAGAGGACAAAGATCGGATATTAGAAAATGGGCCATATTTCTTCAACTCAGCCGGGCTATTCCTATGTTTCTGGACCGAAAGATTCAGCCCTGATAAAGAAGACTTCACCATGGCCCTAGTATGGATCCGCTTATACTCCTTACCGCAAGAGTTCTGGCTGGAAGAAATTCTAATGGGCATAGGGAACACCCTAGGCCAGTATGTAAAAGCCTCAGAGGCAACCAGACAAAGAAAATACACCTCCTATGCCAAGATCTGCGTCTACATGAACATATCCAAAGCACTTCCCGGCACGGTGACTCTGGAATACCAAGACGAGGACTGGTAACAAACTCTAGACTACGAGCACATTCCCTTCCGATGCAGGAGATGTCACGAGCACGGCCACCTCTATAGAGATTTCCCCCTTAAAAAAACAGTAGCCAAAGCAAGCGATCACACACAAAAGGATGGCTTCACCATGGTGGCGTCAAAGAAGCGAAACCCACCAAGGAGGCAAATCCAAGGTCAGAAGCAAAATATTGCAACAAGAAACTCCTATGAGATCCTGAATCAACTGCCAGAGAAGGAGGAAATCCAAGATCCACACAAAAACCTGCAGCAACCACATGAAAATCTTTCAAATCCAACCCCCCCACCCCAAATCCATGAAGCACACACAGAGGACAGGGGAGAAGGAGATGGGGACACCCCAATTCAGCTAGACGAAAGAGATCTCGCAGGCATAGATCTGGAGAAGCTGGAAGAGGCCCTGAATCAAAAGGACCTGCAAACCCTTCCTGAAGAACAACTGCGCAAGGTGCACAAAGTATTTCTCAACTCCTCCGCGGGATCCATAGCACGGTTGGGCATAGCCACGGACTCGAACTCCGGCTCGAAGAAAATCCTTCGGGAGAACAAGAGAAGAGGGTGCAAAACAGTGCAACAACTGATCAGGGAGGCAGGTAACCTCATGATAAACTCTGGACAGATCCACAAGATCTCGGAGGTATATTTCCAAACACCACCACCAACCCAATGATGAAGATCCTCACCTGGAACATTAGAGGACTCAATGGTAGGTCCAAACAAAAGACCCTCCAAGATTGCATAAAATCAGAGAACCCAAATATCCTATTATTACAGGAAACCAAATGCGCGGGTGCAGAAGCTGAAACCATCTTTCAGCGAATCTGGAGAGATTGTAACCACATATCAACAGACTCTGCAGGCGCCTCTGGAGGACTGGCCATCCTCTGGAACCCCTCCAGCATCAGTATCCACAACCCTTTTTCAACAGTGGGCACAATAACGACGCACTTCGAGGTCATTGTCTCGAACCAGGAGGGAGTCATCACGAATGTTTATGGCCCCCACAATCAGCAAGACAAAGACAAACTTATGCAGAGGCTTGAGCTCATCAAAACCCTGGCGACCACCTGCAACTGGATCTTAGGAGGAGACTTCAACATGATCCTTTCGCTGTAGGAAAAAACAGGAGGTACCAAAAAGATGGAGCAAGACAGTGGTAAGTTCAAAACCCTCATTGATCATCTTAAGTTAGTTGATATAGAAAATAGCAATGGCACCTTCACTTGGTCAAATCACATATCAGGCACCGAACACATCGCTTTCCATCTGGACCGCTTCTTGGTCACTGAGGAACTGATGGAGTCAGGCTCCCATCTGAAAAGCCGCATCCTACCAAGAGCTGGCTCCGATCATTGGCCACTGGCCCTCAGCATAAACATAGAAGACACACCCAAATTCAAGCCCTTTCGCTTTGAAAAATTATGGCTTCTACACCTAGACTTTCAACACCTCGCCAAGGCCTGGTGGGTGCAGGCAGAAATAGATCATGGTTCAAGCATGTACAAATTTCAGCAAAGACTCAAGAACTTTAAGCTGTTGCTGAAGCAATGGAACAAGAACAGTTTTGGAGACATTTTCCACAACATCCGAGATATAGAAAGCCATCTAGAGGCGATTTAGAAAACCTTTATCTCTGGATCTAGAACCACCGACCTAATGAAAGAGGAGGAGAAGCTCCGAGTGCAACTAGAAGAAAGAAGAAAGCAGGAGGAAATTCTTTGGAGACAAAAATCTCGAGTACAATGGCTCAAGGAAGGGGAACGGAACACCAAATTATTTCACAGTACAGTGATGCACTGACGTCATGTCAACAGGATCACCCATTTATAAGATCGCCAAGGCAACATAGTCAGAGAACACTCCAAAATAGAAGCAGAGCTAATCAACTTCTATCAGGACCTCCTAACAGAAACCCAGGAGGACAGAACAAAAGCTATACAAAGAATCACTAGACACATACCTACTTTAGTAACCCCAGAGAAAAACGCTGCTCTAACAAGGCCCATAACCCAGGAGGAAGTGGACCATGTAGTACAAGACATGCCCCCAGGACCAGATGGGTTCACCACCGACTTCTTCCATCATTGTTGGGATCTGGTCAGAAGAGACATATGGGAAGTTGTAGAGGAATCAAGAGCTTCAGGTGTGGTTCTTCCGGCCCTCAATGCGACCTTCCTAACCCTCATTCCGAAAGAAGAATGAGTCACCAATCCCAAACATTTCAGACCCATAGCCCTCTGCAATGTTGTCTAATAAATTATCACGAAGGTAATAGCTAACAGGCTGAAACCCATCCTGACTCACGTCATCTCCAAGGAACAGGCCGGGTATGTAGAAGGGAGGAAAATCATGGACAACGTCATTTTGGCTCATGAGGTCATCCACTCTCTCAAAAATTCCAAAACCCCAGGTATGTTAATAAAAATGGACCTTTCCAAAGCATTCAATAGAGCCAGTTGGAAATATCTCAAAGCCATCCTTGACTCCTTTGGCTTCGATCAGGGCTGGGTCAACTAGATTCTTAACCTCATCTCTTCCACCTTCTTCTCCATCCTGGTTAACGGTGTCCCATCCAGGCCCTTCACACCCACTCGTGGCATCCGTCAAGGAGACCCCATTTTTTCCTTCCTGTTCGTGCTCATGGCGGAAGGTTTAGGCAGATCCATCAAGGCGGCACTCACAGATGGCTCCCTCAAAGGTCTACCTCTCCACAATCTTCAACCATCTCTCTCCCATAGCCAATTCATAGATGACACTCTCCTTCTCAACTCCCCCATGGTCTGGGAGGCCAATACACTCAACTCCATCCTCTCCGACTTCATGGAAGCATCCGGCATGTCTCTAAATCTGGACAAGTCCAAGCTCTACTTTTTCAATACTCCTGTCCCTTTTCAAACTCATATCTCTAGACTCCTAGGTATACCCAGGAGCTCCCTTCCATCCAACTACCTAGGCGTCCCCCTCATGGGAGCAGCTGCCAGATCTATCTCCTAGGACAGCCTTCTCCTCTCCATCTCCAACAGACTAAGCAATTGGACCTTCAGACCCCTCAATATTGCCCCCCGGCTAGTCCTCCTAAAATCAGTCTTACAGGCCCTTCCCACCTATCTCTTCACGGTCCTAGCGGCTCCCAATCATGTTATCAAAGCCATAAAGAACCTTCAACGTAATTTCCTCTGGCACGGACATCAACCAAACAAGAAATGGGCGCTGGTGAGTTGGGACAAAACTTGCATGCCAAAAAGTCAAGGAGGACTAGGCCTAAGGGACCCGGAGAAACTCAATCAAGTCATGGGAGCCAAAATCTGGTGGCGTTGGCTAAAAACTCCTACAGCGGCCTGGGCACAAATCTGGAGGCACAAATATGCCCCCCTAACGCCTGTCAATCAACTGATCAGGCATAACTCCAAAATACAAGGATCCAACATCTGGAACACTGCTTGGAAAAACCACACTCTGGTACAGAAACATGCCTTCTGGGAGGTCAGAGATGGAGAGAGTGTCATGCTCTGGCACGACTCCTGGCAGCAATTCAAACCCCTAAATGAAATAGAAGACCTAGCCACCCTTAGAGGATCAATTGATCTGCACGCCTCCTTAAAGGTTAAAGATCTTTGGAAACCTCATGGGCAACACCTCCACTGGCATCAATGGAAAACCTCTCACCAAGACCTCAGAGTCCCTGAGAATCTCAACTTAGGAGGCTGGCACTCCCAAGCCAACCGACGAAAAAATTTCTACAAGAGAAGGGCCGGAAATCTTGTGATGGGGATACTCCACTGTTGGGACCTTCACAATAAAGGAAGCCTACTCCATACACAGCCAGCCCCAAGGCGAAGTTAAAGAGCCCATTTGGAGCAAAGTCTGGAACTATGCTCTCTGGCCTAAGGTTTCCACCTTCCTGTGGCTGGTGGTGCACAATAGGGCTCTAACCTAGGACAATCTCAGGACAAGAGGCTTTGTTGGGCCTTCCCTCTGTGTGTTATGCTATCAACAAGAGGAAACCAAAGAACATCTCTTCAATGGGTGCCACTACAGCCAAAGTATATGGGATCAAAGTACGCAAGTCTAGTCAATACCGGAGCAGCATCAATGACACAATAGAGCACTAGGACCGCATCTCCTACAAAAGCGCGCTCCTAAACCACATCTGGCAGCTCTGGAAGGAAAGAAACAGAAGAATTTTCCACTCACAGGCCTCCTCGCCAGAGGTCACATGGGAAACAATCAGCTCATTAATCAAGGAAACAGTTAGGAGCAAATCCTGGAAAGAGGAGGACCTCAGGTGCACTCCCGGAGAACAGTGTATTCTCCATTATTGGCAGCCCATCCCAATTAATCACTCCATCCCGAGGAAAAACAAACCTCCTCAGACCAACCCAATCACTTGGTCCCCCCCCTATGCCCATTTCATCAAAATCAACTTTGATGGAGCCGCCAAAGGCAACCCGGGAACAACAGAATGGGGAGCAGTGATCAAAGACTCCAAAGGAAAGATCCTGGGGATGTTAGCAGGCTTCTTAGGGGAAACAACAAACAATGTTGTATAATTAACAGGCTTATTGAGAGGCCTGCAAGCAGCAATGGACAAAGACTACCACAACATAGTCCTGCAAGGAGACTCACAAGTCATCATCCATTTAATCACCAAGATTCTAAATGGGAGTCCCCCTTCAAAGATCTCACCAAGCTGGCGACTCTCCGGAATGCTAGAAGATTTCAAACGCCTCCTCATACCCACTCTCAGCATCATAGCTTCCCACGTGAAGCGAGATGCAAATAGAGTAGCAGATTGTCTAGCAAGCGAAGCAGCCGAAAGGGAAGTTGATTACTCCTGTTGGGTGGACCACGTCTCAGAATGCTCAGACATCTTCACCAGGTGCCAAACCTTAGCCAACAGAGACCTACCCCCCCCGGATGGGGTGACACGAAGACATCAGGGGACATGCGGGCTGTCGTCGGGACGCACTATTAATGCATCAACCGACGAGCGCCCTTCTGCCATTAATTAGCCATGGTTTGCACCATCCACCTCCATTTGACGAGCCCTCTCATGCGAGGGAATTGTACCAGTCTACAGAGCACCCAACACCAAGCCTTAATGGATTTGGCAGTCATGATAGTAGTGCGTATTATCACAGGGATGAATCATGAAGAGAAGCATTGGCTCCTTGCAGTGTTCACTCCACCAGCACATCCGAAGAACACTCCGTCCGAGTAGAAGCTCAGAGCCCCGCTGAAGCTCCGGAGAAGAGAGGCCAACCCGATAGGAACTCGGGCCCCTTCCAGGGTCTCCACAATGCCAAGGCTGAGAGGGAAATCGCGCAGAGGGGTCGCTTGGTACAGGGTTGAGTCCCGGAGCCAGCGACAACGAAAATTCGAACGGGCACTTTCCATAGCATCCACCCGCCGCAGAAGACGACCACGGACGCCTCCCGTGGTGTACGTAGAGGAAATCAGTTTGGAAGAAGCTATGCAGAGCCGCCCCTCAATTGAAGTCGAAAAGGAAAGCAAGCTCCCACCTGGGGACACCATGCAGAACCTCAATTCCAACAGCTCGGAGGACTTCTTCCCAACCTATTTCGTGGAGGAGGAAACCCCTCTCAACGGCACCATAGGGACGAAGGAACCACCAAGGCATTCGACCAAAGCAGCGATGGACTCCAGGAAACAAGCACCCGACGTCAGCAGTGGGCTGGAGCAGCCATTCTTCTCCGAATTATGGCACCTTCCACTCAATTTCGAGCTCAGGAGTCTAATGGATGACCAAGTTTTTTGCCTCGCCAGGATTGACCAAAGGCTGGACATGCTCTTTGCAGCCCACTCCAAGAATCTTCCACAGCGGCAATGTCCGACGTGTGCGCAGACGTACTCACTTCCAGTAGGCTGGCGACAACAGAGGAACGAGAGGAAGCGCACGGGAAAAACGATTCAATGAATCTTTCGGTTAGAAGTATCTCTGTTGTTCTAGTTCAGTTAGCTTGCTCAGTTTCTTTACATCTAGTTATGGCATACTTTTTGAAACTTATTAGTATAATAGCCCTGGTTTCCTTCGGGAAGGGCATTTCCATGTATACTTTGGTAACAGAGTCACACCTGGCACAGGATATCCAGTTGTCCCGGTTTCCTGTTTAGGCGGGACAGCTTGCATCATCAACAGTTACTGTATGAAATTTTTGCTAATATAATAGGATCCACCCTTTTTATTTAAAAAATAAAAATAAAAAAAATAAAAATAAAAACAATAAAAAAAAGAAGAAGAATAAACCCTAAGAATATTTATTTAATAAGGATTTGTCAATGTACTTTGTTGCAAAGTTCCATTGAATCCAACAAGAGAGGATTTTTCTACTTTCCCTTCAATTGAGAGGAATAATACAAGCATCCATTATAATACCTTCCCTTGGATCCTACTCCATTTTTTGTCTCTAGTTTACTATTTGTTGGACTTCGATTGTTGTTAGACCAAAACCCATAGGCATTAATCTCTGCCACAATCACTAGGGTTAGGATCAATGAGAGGGGGTTAACTCATGTCATGAAACTCATGGGAAGTGTTGAACCCAATATCCAACAATCTCCCCCCCAAGTGTGTTCCCAGTGATTTTCGAACTCGAGACTTGTCGCTCTGATACCATCTATTGGACTTTGATTTTCGTTAGACCAAAACCGATAGGAATTAATCTTCACCACAATCGCCAAAGTTAAGATCCACGAGAGGGGGTTAACCCATGTCGTGAAACTCATGAGAAGTGTTGAACCCAATGTCTAACACTAATCTCCAACCATTCCTCTTTATCCATGGTTTTGATCCCTTGAGCTACAACATATATCCATTTAATGCCACCAAATCCTTTAATGTTTCTAAAAATAAGGATTTAAGGGGTCACTATATGCAAAACATTGAATCGTGAGTGCTTCTCCTCCAAATACCATAAAGGATAAGAATCTTTGGAAAACAATGATATTTTTCATTCAAAATATATATATATATATCCTATGCAGTTTTGGTTTGTATTTGTTTATTTATCAGTTTTGTATTTTTCACAATTTTTAATAATTGTCTCATGCAATCTGGGTTTTTTTTAAATAAAGTAATTGATTTTGTCTTAATTGTTTATATATATTTTGAATAAAAAAGCAAGTTTTATTCAAAATTCTAATGTTGAGGTTTTCTCTTCTCTTTGTCCTCTATGGGCTAAGTTGTTACAATAACATATGTTTGTATTAATATTGTTTCCAAAAATAACATATTTTTTCTTAATTTTTGGTAAATCAAAATAAGTAGGTAAACATAGCCATGTGACTACACCCTAGTACTAATTTTTTAATATATAATATAAGTGTATTAACATCCAATAAATGACCAAAAGTAGGACAATGGGACTACTCAATACAAAAGTGTCAATACAATACAAAGTGGGAGCATTAAATCCACTCCTTTAAATAGAAAATGTGAGACAAATCTAATCTATAAGAACCAATCTCTATTAACCAAGCTCTATTAATGTAAATCCAAAGTTATACAATGCTCAAGTTGATAGTAGAAAAGAAAAATATTCATGTCTCCAAGTTCATGTCGCCTAAAGAAGGATAAGGGGGGGTGTCCTCCACTAAAGTATCCACTATCAAATGTGTAACTCTCCTACATAGATATAGTTATTATAAATAATCTATAAAAAAAATGATGTGATGTTGAATTAAGTGTAGGTAGGATGTTGATCTGATATGAATGTACTACTCAACCATCTCTAAGTGACACTAGAATCCTATTGATGTTTGAATCGGTTAAGGTCCAAATAGAAACCTCATGAGGATATGAATCCCTCTGTGTTTTTATAGAGGTGGTACTCCTCTGTATAATCTGAAAGATAATCTTGATACTCTTGGATTGGGGAGAATGTTAGACAACAAACCCCAAGTCTTTATTGGTTTGTATATGTGAAATGGTGTTTTAATAACCTGATCTGATCTTTATTTGCAAGAAGTAGCTTCTTCACAATAAAAATATTGGAGGAAGGCTTCAATATCATAATACATACATACTCAACACCATCTATGCAACCCTCTTAATCACATACAAGTATAAGATATACATGTATCTTCTCACAAGAAAAAAGGAGGAAATAGTTTTGATCATTTCAAAGAAATTTAAATGAGTTTTTCATTCATAACTTGAAATAATTTGATGGGAATACTTCAAAAACATTATGCTCGAAGATCCCAAGATCTAATAAATCATTAAAGTAAAACCCCAAAGTAGTCCTTTCAGGAGTTTTATTCATAAAATATATTCAACAATAGAAAACATCTCAACAAACCAATTGACTAAATCTTCATAAATAAAGCTTGTCAAGAACAAGGACTAAATTTCCATGAATCCAATAAACAATCATATCTTACATCTGACAGTCACATATATGGTTGTAAATACTCCATCGTTATACAAGAAAATTCTTGGAATAATACAAAAGAAACACTCAATTATCTCGGCCTTGTGCTCAATTCAGAAATACAAGCATAAAGCCTTGAGAAAAATAGTGTAGAAGAAGAAGAAGAATGGAGAAGATGGATATCTTTATTTGCTAATAAAAATATTGGCTACTTGATGACTGGACCCTTTATATTATGATATTCTAATCTTATAATGCAACCTTCTCTAACCCTTTGATGAAGCCCTCTCTTGCTTTTTAAAAATCTTATCTTCTAACTTCTTGAGGTAGTTAGGTTTTTCTCTTCTTGAATTTTCCATATGCTTTTCTTCTTGAAATATTCACTTTAATTAATGCATCATTAAATCCTAATTAATGAATTTGTATCATTTATATTTGTTCCTTGAAGTGGGCCGTTTTTCATATTTAATAAAAGATTTTATTTTTTTAAAATAAACTTTTATTTTGAAAATTCTAATTGGGTACCTTTAAAAAGAGAGGACTATATTTTAATTTTCTAGGCATGGTATTCAATTTCTCAGCCATGAAAACCAATTTATATATAAACTTCATCATCTTATATTTCCAACAAGTCTTTCTGAGCGATATTTCGATTTTTGGATTCAAGATATGAGCTCGTGAAGTCGAGGTGTTAGGCAAAATTATCAACAAACTATAAAACTATATCTGAATGTTCTTTCAATTTATGAGAAAATTGTGTCCATTTTCATCCCTTGAAACCTATTCCATCATCTTCCTCATTGAATTACCTTTCCAATGAGGTATATTTTGTTGAAAACGAAGGTCGGGAGCTCAAGATACAAGCTCGAGAAGTTAGAGACTCAACCACCATCCATTAAGAAGTCATTATTAGCCCTCCATTTAAATTTGTCTTTTCTTTTAAATTTCCCATCCCACATGCATTTTCGTCTTGAGAGTATAGTGTATATATTGAAAATTTTAATATACACTAAATGTGAAGCATATGGAGACTATGGAAGTCGTGCCTTAGCTTAGCTCTTAGTGCCTTAGAAAAATACATCCTTCGATAATATTTGGTCACCAAGTCATTGCCTAGTCATCGCTCAATCAACTTGTAGATGTCTGACACATCACATCCAATCACCATCCAATCACCTGCCACATGTCACTTGGATATATGTCTAGAAAACTTAGGACAAGAGAAATAATATTAAAATAATATGAGGAATTCATGAGGTTACAAGAAATGTGGAAAAGGAATAAGGAAAAGGAAAAGAAAAGAAAATGAGAATATGACTGTGAATGTGGAAATGGCTAAGTATGGGTATAGAGAGTAGAGTGTAAGAAAGAAAGAAAAATGGTTAAGTATGGAGAGGAGAGTAAGGAAGAGAGAAGAGATAAAATGGTTAAGTATGAAAAGAGAAGTGAAAGGAATATGAGACTAAGTATAAGAGAAATTACTTGGGAAACATGAGAGTAATGAGAAAAATGGTTAAGTATAGAGAGTAGAGTAAGAAGAGTAGTTAGGAAGGAGAGTAGAGTGGAAGAGGGGAAAATTACTAAGTATGGAATACGAGTATGAGAGTAGAGTGGAAGAAGGAAAAATGGTTAAGTATGGAAAGGAGAGTAAAAGAGATGAGAGTAAGGAATGGAAGGTAGAAAAATGGCTAAGTATGAGAAGTGAAGGGAATATGAGACTAATGAGAAATGAAAAAATGGTTAAGTATGAGATGAGAGTATGAAGAGAGGTGAAGGGATAAGAGAGGAAAATGGTTAAGTGTGGAGATGGATGGAAATGGAAGGTAAGATAAATGAGTAAGTGAGGAGAGTACTTAGTCACAAATTCGAAAATGGAGAGGAAAGGGGTACCATACTTAGACAAATTCTTCTTGCCATGTTTCAAAGTTCTTTTTGCAATCTCTATGTCGAAATTCTGGACAAAATTATTAATATCT
Source organism: Picea engelmannii (assembly GCA_009831015.1). Classification (NCBI taxonomy): domain Eukaryota; kingdom Viridiplantae; phylum Streptophyta; class Pinopsida; order Pinales; family Pinaceae; genus Picea; species Picea engelmannii. The sequence goes on along the minus strand of ML776967.1, from coordinate 2,947,929 downwards.
TAGGCATACAGACTCAGATTTTGATTCTGAAAAATGCATGACAAAACTGATACTGAGGGATACAATATGAGATGACACACATGCACAAATTCTTTCTTATGAATATTTTTTTTTATTTCAAAGAGTGGAAAATTGAGATGACCAAATTTTCAATCAACAAATCTAGATCAAATATTAATTCATAAATAATGTTTTTGGTCATGGATGACATTGAGGGTGATATGTGGGCTAGGAGTTGCAATTCATGTAATAAATAATTATAATATACAAACATGTAAACTACAGGATCTTTGGTGTGATGTCATGAAGAATGGTTGGCACATCCAAGCATGCTACAAAAAAGAATTCAATGTGAAAAGTCCCAATTAACATGATAAATAACACTAAAACGACTATACTACTAGAATTAAATTACATATAAGTAATAAATATTACTAATTTATATCCACATAGTTGTAAACTTGTCATATATGTTTATCCCTAATCTATATTATTAGTTTATATTATTAATTTATAGCTATGTCACTTAAAATATATCAAATATGCTAAAATTTGCTAATATTTATCTTATAACAAATGTCACAACTAACTATTTTGATTGCATAGTCACAAATTAAACATTTTGTACTAGTGTTTGAAGGTTGCCTGTAATTCTTCATTTGTGTTGTGTTTCTTTTCTATGTTTTCTATGTATATTTTAGTTGTAAAGTTCCCTACATCATAGAAAGCTTTAAATGTTGCCTCTTTCACCCTATTTGGGTCATATAAACCCCCAAAATGTTCTATGTTAATGTCTCTCTCTATCCTACAAAATAAAGCTTGGAACTACCCTCAACTAGTAGCACTAGAGAATAGTGGTCAAGGAGGCCTAGATGGTCCTTGATCCCCTACTACACTTGACAACCCCTCCTTGACTATTATTTCCTATTGAACCACTTCATTTAAGGTGGGTGGAATTAATATGAAATTGTTGTCCCAGACGGTTGGGTTCAATATGTACACAAACTTATTAACCTTCACTTTTTTCATGTTCAAGTGAGGATTGTATCTAAGTAGCTCCATGAAGTGAGGATATTATTTTGGTATTGTATGTTCCCATACCATAATGAGTTGAACTCATGTAGTTATCAGTCTATAAATTCCTTTGATAGGTAGTGCTCCCTTAAATGGTCCTCGAATAGCTCTTATGTGACCTTAGAGACCTCAATCCCAAGATTCAACACCAATGTTTTCTACCACAACAAGGTGATCCCTTTTAGTTGGAATATCACCATCCTAGATTTATCATTGGTGGAATAATATCTAAGGACAAATCACATGGCCATACCCCACAACCATGCTTAAACTATCTCCCTCTTTGTAGTATCCCAAAATTCAAGTATCTTTATCTTTTCCATATTGTAGTGAAGTCTATCTCTAGGAGAATGTGTAGATTCCTCCCCCTGGATGAAAATTACACTAGTTTCTTTATTCAATCAATTATTCAAGGGATCAATCATCATTAGAAATTATTATAGAATAGTCTTGACCTCCCAAGTAGGTATACTACCCTACTAAACATTCTATAGAGGTGGAGATGGTGTTCGAGGCAAAGGAAATAGCGGGGATATTGCATCATGACCTCTCCATGTTTCTCTACCTCTCCCTCTAACCATATTAAATATGAGAAGCATGAGAAAATGGGTTAGGTTTCATTTTAATTTCAACATTATTCAACATTTCATTATGGAACTTTGCTCTGATATCACTATGTAGAACCCTCATATTATTGATGGCAATATGTGAAAAATTGTAATATTATTATTACTACTTATATATATAAGCCATCAAATATTAATAAGAAAATGAACAAAGAAATTTTACTACATCGAGTGATGTCTGGCTTGATAAGTACCAAGTCTAAGTTTGCACTCTCTGAATGAAATAGAACCTAAGAATTCTCTAAAACCAATTTCTTTATAATAGTGTATCTTAACATATATCATGTATGCAATTTTTACGATAGAATGGATGTTATAGGTAGTGAATGTAATTATTATTGATGTATAAACCTATTTAAACATGTATCATTTAGTCAGACCACTCAATGTCTATGTATATCATCTTCTCTAATTAATTTGGGCAATGATCATTTCCATGTTATTTTCTTAATAATTAATTAACTTAATTAATTCATTATTCCAAGGTCATGGAGCATGATTCCAACTTGGTTACCTATATGCTTACTAAGCCATACATGTACTCCTAAATATTATTTCATTTGGTTTGCAATGTAATAAAAGTATGAAGTGATAAGATAAAATGTACATATATAGACAAGTTGTCATTTCATTCAAATGGGTAGATAGTTTAACTAGAAGGTCATCTATAATGGAAGCAAATTCAATCTCTTGTTTAGTGTCTTGAACAATTTATGTATCCAACTTTTACATTGTGGAAAAGGACTACTGTCGGAATGCCATGTTACTCCTAAGTGTATGATTCAATATATCCATTTGCATTTCTTAGAAGTACAAGTTTCAATCTAGAAAGCAACTAAGTTTAATCCTTCCCTATGTAAGCATTTTATAAATATAGTTCTCTTTGTAAGCATTCTATATTCTATATATATATATATAATATATGACAAATGCTATGAATGTATTTCCCAATAACTCTTTATTTATTCCAACCCAATCTCTCTCTAGATATATGTATGTATGAAATTATAATGTAATAGCATATGTATATATAATATTGCATCTACAAATAAATGTACCTATATTAAAAAACACAAATCCTTGTTTGTTTCATTTTATAGAAATAAATTACAACCATCCCGAACTATCTGGATCAAGTTCCCAAACAACAAAATGGAAATACATAACAAGATGAAATTCATTAAATAAGGAGATATATTTACTCTATGCACACCTAGGTAAGTACAAACATCAAGGGGAAATTAGTAGAAAAGTGTTATAGTCATGGCATAAAGTTGGGTTAAATTTAATTGCACCCTCATACATATTATCATCCTCTAGGAAGTGTGGGGGACATAAGATTATTGGACTATGTGTTACATTAAACCTCTTTATTGTAGAGTTGTGCACACTTCAAAAACATCCAATTGTATGTAAAAATAACTATGAGTATGTGCATAAGCCTCCCCAAAAAAATAGTTAAAAAATAAATGGGGATTTTTCCCTGGCTCTACAATAGCCAAAGGAGGAACAAGTATTGATCTTACAATGCCTAAGATTGAACAAATTACTCTACACATATTATAATTTAAATCTATATAAATATTTCCTCTAGAGCCTAAAATTATAATTTTAAAAATGTGGATCCTATAATTTTTTAAACTTATTGAATGAAAAAACACAAGTAAAGAACCTTTGAATGTAGTAGCTCCTTTATTTTCTAGATCCAATCTCCAACCTTCAAGATCTCACCTTGCCAACACAAATCAAGATAACTAGAAACCATCCAACCATATCCAAAAGGGTACTTGTAAGGCATTCGCCTACAAATGGCAGCAGGCACATTGCCTAGATGGGTGTGGAGGGTTGTTGTAGAAGGTTGCAATGCCAAATGTTTACCTCTCGATCATTGGATGGAATGGTGAACTATTCCATGTTTTCTTTATATGATATGGATGTATTTTGACATAGTTCGACACGGCTTGGTGAACCTGGATGCATTATCGATTGCAACTAGACGCACATCCAAAAACAATTGGGTGCACTACCAGGAACACTTATTGGATGTGGATGACCAATGGAAATGTAACCAAAGGAAGCAAGTTGATATATGGAACTTGGGTCCACCTTAAATTGAAGGGGATTGCAAGTGTAAGGCAATTCTCATAAAAAAGGAGGATGCCTCAAACATTCTAAGGAATAAGTGATTGGTCATCCAAAAGGAGTGTAAAGGAGCTTTGATATTGTGTTAAGTTTAGGGTTAGGCACAACAAGGAGAAATTCCCTAGTTGAGTGAGAAGAAGAAGAAGATAGGACCTATAGGAGATAGGCCTATGGTTTCTCTAGGGGTTGGATTGATAATTATTGTAGGTAGTTGTGCCTTTTGTAATTATAGTATGTAAATGAGTTGCAACTAGTAGGTCACATTCCTCTATTGTAAATTGTAATCTTCTCCATATCCATAAATTTAAGGCCTCTTCCTTGTGTGGAACCTATACTTGTGTACTATGGTTTATTTAATTAGATGAATTTTATGTTCCTTTCCTTTTTTTGAGTTGACCAAGTAGTGAAATATTGGCTAAGTATAAGTATTTTTGGGATTTTTTAAGGCTATAGTTGGATACATGCCTATTGTTGGGTGAACCAGGTTGTGTTGGAATTAGTTATGCATCTAACATATTATAGCTTAATGCAAATTTATGAGTAGACCTTAAGTGAAGAGGTGTAGTCTAATTCTAGTAAGAACAAGTTGGTCAATCCACTGTGGTTGAGGCAAGGAAGTGCCACATGACCGAAGATGGGGAAAATAAAAAAATATTAGGCCCATGACAGGTGGTATCAGAGCTCAATTTTTCCAAGAATTTGGTTTCAAAACCTTTTTGGATGCTCTTCATCGTGTTTTAGAAAAATGTAGTAGGTTGGGAGGGTGTTTTGACTAATTTAAGACAATTTTTTTTATCATCTTTCGAAAAATAAGTTGCTTGGGAGGCTTGGGAGATCATTAAGGAAGCATCTAATAGCACATGTGTTGGAGCAACCCATGTTTCAACAATTGTCTAAATATACGCCAACAGACAGTGGAGATTGGATGAAGTTGGAGGAGGATATTGAGTTATTGGTATAAACCACAATAAGTCTAGTAGCAATTTGATGCAGGAGCATCACCAGCAGCAAGCGAGCGTGAAGGAGAAAGACAGCTGGGATGAGCACAATGAATTTTTGCACATGTTGAAAATGTTTTGAAATATTTTGAAAGACTAAGGAAGGAATATTAAATAAATAGTTAAGGAAGACATGTGCGCATTTATGAATAAGTGATTGTAAATAGATCTTGAGCAATCTGTTGTCATCTATCGATGTAAAAGGCATTTATGCCCAGTTAATGAAAGTAGGTAGATTTAAAATTCCAGATTAGACAGTTTTAGGGATAGGAGGGAAAACAACTATAGACACCCTCATCTTTGTATCATTGTATCGATCAGAATTAGATTCATTGAGCACATTAGCATAGAGAAGTAGAGAGATGTAGCAGAAGAGTTGTAGAGGAGAACCCATGTACAGAAGCTTGAATTAATATATGAAGCTTTGATTCAGACTCATGGTGTTATGATGTTTTCTGTGTATACATGCTGAATGGTATGCTGATAGTTGTTTTTATTCTCTCTGTTATGCATTTACTTTGATACTGATTTGAATGTATGATTTCATATTAAATGTTTGAAGTCTGAGAGAAGAAAGAGAATGAGTTTCAATTGTTTCTCTTCATGAGTGAGAGTTCCTGCAAGGAGTGCAGTGAAACATCTGCAAGGAGTGCGTTGACGAAGGTTCAAATTTCATCTCTGGAATCTCAGGAGGGATATCGTTGTTCTCATTTCAGTAGAATTTCAATACAAGCATAGAAGCTGTGCAAGGTGTGTGCAAGCTGGTAGAGACCTTAGAACTTATCAACTAAGGTTGAGAGATTGAAGGACTATTTTTGCAGAGAAGGTGCATAGATTCAGGAGTTCAAGTACGTTGAAGTATTTGAAGAATTTCCGCAAGGAGTGCGTGCAGGAGTCTCCTTGAAGATCTAAGTTTGCGAGGAAAGCTTAGAAGGGTTAAGGCCTTTGAATCATTCAAGAGAAAGTAGGAAGCTCAAGTCGTTGTGTAGAAGTCACGCCCCAGAGAAGGATCGCAGAGTCGATTTTGAGCAGAGGTTCTTGAGGAGGAAACTGAACGGTCGGAATTCTCCAAGGAGAACTCCCGAAATAGCAAGGGTCGTAGGATCCAAGAAAGTTGCGGAGGAAGTTAAGCGTTGGACAGATCCACCTTTGAAAGGAAGGATTTAATGTCGACCGTTGATTTTGATCATTGGACCATCAAGATCATTTCATCATTTCGAGGATCATAAGTCCGAAGTGTGGACGAAACCTTTGGTTGATCAAATCCCCGAAACGCGAAAAGAGTTTTCATGTATAAGGCAAAGAGTGACAAGGTCAGAATTTCGGAACTTCAGAATTCAGGGTTTTGGAGGTCGAAGAGGTAAGGCGCTCGACAACAGGATTCGTGAACTCGTGAAATCTAGTATCCCGAAAGGAGAAGGGGAAAGTCCCAATGTCAGTTGGGTGTTGACCATGGAGTTCATGCCAATGAAAAGATCACGTGAGCATAACTTAGAAGGACCTGTGATAAACACTCAGTTGGGTGTGTGAATAAATTTTCCGAAGAGGAAATTGAAGAGCCAGTCAGGCTCTAAGGGGCCAAAATTGAAAGATCTTGTGTGGACTCCGACCTGAGGGTTGGGGGTCTGCATAAGTGTGGTATCAGAGCAAGTAAGAGTTCTTTTCTTTCTGTAGCAGAGAAAAGAAAAAAAATTTGTAGCCATACTGTCGAGAAGGAGAGAGAGGCCAATGCTTGATCTAGTAGTGGAAAGGGAAATGCGTGAACTACGTTCTAGGCTTGATTCCATGGAGACAACACAGAGGTGCATAGTCAACACTAGGGATATCGGTGAGGCTGAAAGTGAAAATGAAGCTGGAAACGAGGGAGAAGAAGTTGCAGTTGAAGATGCAACAGATGAACGCCTATTCAGGGTTGTTGTGAGGATAGGTGCCAGAGAGAAAATGGACATTCCAGTATATAAAGGAAACCTAGATGTAGAAGAACTTCTGGACTGGATTAGAGCTTTGGATAAATATTTTGATTATGAGGATGTTGAGGAAGACAAGAAGGTCAAACATGTTGTCAAAAGACTTAAAGTAAATGCATCATTATGGTGGGATGAACTGCAGGCTGACAGATGCTATAAAGGAAAGCAGAAAATCAAAATCTAGGATAGAATGGCTACAAAGATGAAGGCAAAATTCATACCCAAGGATTATCAAATTTCTCTGTTTCAGAGAATGCAGAATTTGAGACAGAAGTTGAGTTCAGTAAAAGAATACACTGAGGAATTCTACAAGATAAACATCAGAGCAGGTCATCGGGAAAGTGATGATGAAAAGTTTTCTAGGTACATGAATGGTCTGCGATATGACATTTATGATGAGATGAGAATGATGAGCCTTCGAAATGTGGAGGATGCTTATCAGATGGCTCTGAAAGCTTAAGAGAAGCTAATCCAGAAGCAAGGTCAGAGAGGTTGAGGAAGAAGTCAAGCCAGAGGCAAAATAGTTGCCCAAGACAAGAATCAGAACCCTAAAGAAGAGTGGGAGAAGCCTCAAAATCAAACTAAGAGAGGTGGAAGCTCACAAAGAGGACAATATGATGATAGAAATACTTTTCCTTGAACCAGAGGAAGAGGAAGGGGAAGAGGTGGAAAAATAAAATGCTTTACCTATGGAAAAAATGGACACAAATCCTATGAATGTCCAGATAGAAAGAAAGAAGGAGGTGAAACTCACATTGTCAAAGCTCAAGGACGGAATGTTGAGGCAAAAGATGTTGAGGGCGAAAGATCCTTGATGATGAGGAAAGTTCTCTTGAAGCCAGAGAAAGAGGCAGAGAACCCATCCCAAAGGAACAGACTTTATCGAATTGCTTGCAAGACCAGAGACAGGGTATGCAAAGTCATTGTGGATAGTGGTAGCACAGACAATCTCGTTTCTACAGAGATGGTATAAAATATGGAGTTGGAGACTATTGAACATCCAAGCCCATACAGAGTTTCATGGTTACAAAAAGGACATTAGGTAAATGTCACTAAGCAATGTTTAGTTGAATTCAAAATAGGGGGATATAAGGATGAAATATTGTGTGATGTCATTCCCATGGATGTTTGTCATCTATTGCTGGGTAGATCGTGGAAATATGACAGGAATGTAATTCATGATGGGAGAAAGAACACATACACCCTGGAGAAGAATGGGAGAACTCACATGTTGTTGCTGATTAAGTATAAAGAAACGAAACCAGAAGTGAGCAACACTGTACTTCTCATGAGTGGGAAGGAACTTCTTAAGGAGGTTAAGAAAAAGGAAGATACACAATTTATTATGGTCAGGAAGCCTAGAATTGTTTTAACCAGTACAAGAGTGGATGATTTACCAGAGGAAATCCAAAATTTGCTGGAAGATTTTGTTGATATAGTAGTGGACGAACTACCTCGTTTGTTTCCACCTATCAGGAGTATAAATCATCAAATCGATCTTATACCTGGAGCTAGTTTACCAAACAAAGCAGCGCACAGATTGACGCTGCAGGATAATGAAGAGGTCAGGAGACAAGTCCAGGACTTAATGGAAAAAGGGTTGATTCAAGAAATCTTGAGTCCATGCGTTGTTCCAACAGTGCTTAGCCCAAAGAAAGATGGAGGCTGGAGGATGTGCACAGACTTGAGGGAAATCAACAAGATTACCATCAGATATAGATTTCCTTTGCCAAGGATGGATGATTTGATGGATTGCTTGAGTGGAGCAAAAAAAAATTCAAAAATTGATTTGAAAAGCAGATATCATCAAATTCGAATGAGAGAAGGTGACGAATGGAAGACAACATTCAAGACAAATGAGGGGTTGTATGAATGGCTTGTTATGACATTTGTCTTAACAAACGCACCCAGTACTTTCATGAGATTGAGGAATGAAGTCCTGAAAGAGTTTATCGGGAAGTTCGTCATTGTATATCTTGATGATATATTGATTTTCAGCAAGACAGAAATAGAACACTTGAAGCATTTAGCTATAGTGATGAGGAGATTACAGCAAGAGAAGTTGTTGATAAATATGAAGAAATCAACATTTATGAGGACATAACTCATTTATTTGGGTTTTGTTATCTCTGCAGATGAACTGAAAATGGATCCAGATAAGGTAGAGGGGATTAAGAATTGGCCATCGCCGAAAAGTGTGTTTGAAGTTCGAAGCTTCCATGGATTAGCTAGTTTCTACAAGAAATTCATCCAAAATTTTAGTGGGATTAGCGCACCAATGATGGACACGGTGAAGAAAAGACACAAATATTTTCATTGGACAGAGGAAGCAGAAAAAAGTTTCAACTTGCTGAAGAAAAAGATTACTGAACAGCCAATTCTGGTGTTGCCAGATTTCAGTAAGACATTTCAAGTCAAGTGTGACGCTAGTGGATTTGCAATTGGAGCAGTCTTGAGCCAATATGAAAAACCAATCGCATACTTCAGCGAGAAACTGAATGAAGCAAAGGTTAAGTACTCCACATATGACAAAGAATTTTATGCAGTCATACAAGCGCTGAAGAAATGGAGACATTATTTGGTTCCTAAAGAGTTTGTTTTGTACAGTGATAATCATGCTTTACAATTCATGACTCACCAGGAGAAGTTGAAACAAAAACATGTTAAATGGGTTGAATACATGCAAAATTTTACTTTTGTAACTAAGCATATTTTTGGAACTGCTAACAAAGTTGTTGATGCTTTGAGTAGGAAATATTTGCTTATGCAGGAATTTAGAGTCAAAACTTTGGGTTTTGATAATCTCAAAGAAATGTATAGAGACGATCCAGATTTTAAAGAGGCGTATGAGGAATTTGAGAATCCAATTCTCAGGGACAGAAGCCAGTGGACCGAATATATGATCCAGGATGGATTATTATTCAGAGGCACTCAATTATGTATTCCAAAATGCTCCATGAGGGAGAATCTGTTGAAAGAAAAACATAGTGGACGATTGGTCGGACATTTCGGTCATGACAAAACATTATCGAAATTAAATGGCTCATATTTTTGGCCATGGATGAGGACAGATGTCAAAATATTTGTGGACGGATGTAGAATTTGTCAGCACACAAAGGGAAAAAGGCAGAACACGAGGTTATACCAGCCATTACCCATACCTGAGAGGTCGTGGGATACAATGAGCATGGATTTTATATTAGGGCTGCCAAGAATGCAAAGAGGATTTGATTCAATCTTTGTGGTGTTAGAAAAATTTTCAAAGATGGCACATTTTATACCATGTCAGAAAACCAACGACGCAACTCATATTGCGAACCTATTTTTCAAGGAAGTTGTCAGACTTCACGACTTACCAAGAAGTATAGTTTCATATCGAGACACCAAGTTTGTGGGACATTTCTGGAGGACTTTATGGAAGAAGTTGGGGACAAATTTGTCATTTATCTCAGCTTATCACCCTCAGATGGATGGGCAAACAGAAGTTGTGAACAGAAGCTTGGGAGATTTGCTAAGGAGCCTAGTGATTGAACACCATAGTCAGTGGGACCACATTCTGCCACAGGTGGAATTTGCTTACAATGATTCACTCAACAGAAGCACAGGGCAGAGTCCATTCCAAATTGTGTATGGAATGCAACCAAGGGGAGTTTATGAATTGAAGGATTCAGAACGGAATGAAACTAGAAGTGCTAGTGCAGAGGATTTTACATAGGCAATGAAGGAACTTCACAGCCAAGTGAGGGAACATTTGCAAAATTCAAGTCAAGGGTATAAACGCAGAGCAAATCAACAAAGGCGAGAACTTCAGTTTGAAGTTGGTGATATAATTCTTGCACATCTGAGGAAAGAAATGTTTCCAAGGGGAACATATAACAAACTGAAAATGAAGAAGATTGGGCCATGCAAGATCGTAAAGAAATTTGGGGAAAATGCATATGAGATCAAATTACCCAATGGGATCAAAATTTCACCGATATTCAACATCTCAGATTTGCACCCTTACAGAGCTGAAGAGGCAGGAGCATACAGTGAACAGACAGAGGTTCAGTGGACTAAACAAATTCCTGTAGCTGAAAAGGCAAAGATGGAATGTATACTTGACAAGGGAATCAATAAGAGGACCAGGAGAAAAGAGTATTTTGAATACTTGGTCAAATGGAAGGGACATCCAGTTGAAGATGCCAGTTGGGAGAATGAAGCAAAGATTCAGAAGCATGGATAGACAGTACAAGAACTCATGAACAGGAGTCCATGAAAATTTTCAAGCGAGGGAGTATGATGCAGGAGCATCGCCAGCAGTAAGAGAGTGCAGAGGCAGAAGACAACTGGGATGAGCGCAATGCATTTTTGCACATGTTGAAAATGTTTTGAAATATTTTGAAAGACTAAGGAAGGAATATTAATGAAATAGTTAAGGAAGGCATTCGCTCATTTATGAATAAGTGATTGTAAATATATCTTGAGTAATCTGCTCTCATCTATCGATGTAAAAGGCATTTATGCCCAGTTAATGAAAGTAGGTAGATTTAAAATTCCAGATTAGATAGTTTTAGGGACAGGAGGGAAAACGACTATAGACACCCTCATCTTTGTATCATTGTATCAATCAAAATTAGATTCATTGAGCACATTAGCATAGAGAAGCAGAGAGTTGTAGAAAAAGAGTTGTAGAGGAGAACCCATGTACAAAAGCTTGAATTAATATATGAAGCTTTTATTCAGACTCATGGTGTTATGATATTTTATGTGTATACATGTTGAATGGTACACTGATAGTTGTTTTTATTCTCTTTGTTATGCATTTACTTTGATACTGAGTTGAATGTATGATTTCATATTAAATGTTTGAAGTCTGAGAGAAGAAAGAGAATGAGTTTCAATTTTTTCTCTTCCTGAGTGAGAGTTCCTACAAGGAGTGCAGTGAAACTTCTGCAAGGAGTGCGTTGACGAAGGTTCAGAGTTCGTCTCTAGAAGCTCAGGAGGGATATCGTTGTTCTCATTTCAGCAGAAGTGCAAGATAAGCACAAGAGTCGTGCAAGGTGTGTGGAGGTTGGTCAAGACCTTAGAACTTATCAACTAAGGTTGAGAGATTGAATGACTGTTGTTGCAGAGAAGGTGCACAAAGTCAGGAGTTCAAGTACATTGAAGTATTTGAAGGATTTCCGCAAGGAGTGCGTGCAGGATTCTCCTTGAAGATCTGAGTTTGCAAGAAAATCTCGGAAGGGTTAAGGCCTTTGAATCATTCAAGAGAAAGCAGGAAGCTCAAGTCGTTGTGCAGAAGTCATGCCCCAGAGAAGGATCCCACAGTCAATTTTGAGCAGAGGTTCTTGAGGAGGAAACTGAACGGTTGGAATTCTCCGAGGAGAACTCCCGAAATAGAAAGGGTCGTAGGATTCAAGAAAGTTGCAGAGGAATTCAAGCGTTGGACATATCCACCTTTGAAAGGCAGGATTTAACGTGGACCGTTGATTTCGATCATTGGACCATCGAGATCATTTCGGCATTTCGAGGATCATAACTCCGAAGTGTGGACGAAACCTTTGGTTGATCAAATCCCCGAACACGAAAAGAGTTTTCGTGTATAAGGCGAAGAGTGACGAGTTTATAATTTTGAAACTTTGGAATTCGGGGTTTCGGAGGTCGAAGAGGTAAGGTGCTCGACAACAGGATTCGTGAACTCTGTGAAATCCAGTATCCCAAAAGGAAAAGAGGAAAGTCCCAATGTCAGTTGGGTGTTGATCGTGGAGTTCATTCCAGTGAAAAGATCACATGAGCATAACTCAGAAGGACCTATGATATACACTCAGTTGGGTGTGTGAATAAATTTTCTGAAGAGGAAATTGAAGAGCCAGTCAGGCTCTAAGGGGCGAAAACTGAAAGATCGTGTGCGGACTTCAACCTGAGGGTTGGGGGTCTACATCACAATTGGTCCAAGTGTCACACCATGAATTAAAGTGAATTTCATCCAAGTTAGGATGCATGAATAAGTCATAGAGGACAGACTTAATAATATATTAGGTTCAAGTGGATTTGGGCATATCTGTTCCCACATAGACCTTTTGAAGATGAAATTGCATGGTACCCATTGGTAGGCCACTTTAGGTAGATGTAAAACTCTTGCTTCTTCTTGTTGTAGTTGATTTCCTTTAACAAGTTGTGCACATTATAATTCTATGGAAGATGGAAGGGATAAGCCCTTCTTGGGAGAGTCTTTGTAGAAGATAGGTGGCTTGGTTGGAAACCAAGGGAAAAATCTCAATCAACTTTGTTATGTGGATTTCATCATCAATGGAAGGAAAATACAAGAATTGGTGGATTCTAGTGCCTTACACAAATTCTTGAAGAAGGATTTGACAAGTGAAATTGGAATTAGAGTTGGATAGTGTGGTGCTTCAATCAAGGTAGTCAATTCTAAGGATAAGGTAGCAGTTGGGGTTGCTTCCACAATACACATATAGTTGGAAAAATACAAGGGCCATGCATACTTTAAAATATTGAGTATGGGATGAATTTGAAGTCACTCTTTTGCAAGAATTCCTATGGAGAATATAGTTAGTTCTCATTCCATTTACAGACAATTTGGTGATAATTGGTGGATGGAATATTTTTTTTGTACACAAAATAATAAGGAAACCAAATAGAAAGGTACATATTGTATCTGCATTGAACATGAAGAGGGCATATAATCACCCAAAGTCTCAAAAATTTGTAGTAGTTATTGGAGAAGTGGATGAGGGTGGAGTGGGTATGGATGTTCCATATATGTTCCAAAAACAAACAATTCATTGGCAAGTGCACACCATTGACCATTGAATTGAGCTTGAACCAGGGTTGAAATCTCCAACTAAAGATCCCTATTAACTTTCAAGACCTAATTTGAAAAAGTTGAGGTGGTAGTTGACTTCATTAGGCCTTCTAGGTCACAATATGTCACACTAGCTCTCTTCCAAAAGAAGGAAACCCAAGAATTGAGGATATGCTTGGACTATCATGCATTGAACAAGAAAACCATAAAAAAATAGTACCCTTTACCTTTGGCAATATATTGCATTGACAAGTTGTCTAAGGCCAAGGTTTTATCAAAGTTGGACTTGAGGCAAGGTTACTACCAATTAAGGAATATGGAAGGAGATGAGCCCAAGATAGCTTGTGTGAAAAACTATGGCAATTTTGGATTTATTTTTATGTCTTTTGGGTTGTGAAATTATCCAAATACCTTTTGCACCTTGGTGAACATTGTGTTCAAACTATTATTGGATGAGTTAGTAGTTTTCTACCTAGATGACATGGTAGTGTTCAGTGAGAATGTGGAAGACCATAAGAGGCATTTTTCATAATACTTTGAGGAACTAAAGAAACATCATTTGCACTTGAAGAAGTCCAAGTGTGCCTCTGGGTAGACCAAAATTCCATTCCTAGGCCATTGTATTGGACAAGGATGCATCCCATGAAGATAAGAGAAATTAAGGATTGGGAGGAACCAAGAACAGTTCATGAGGTAAGAAGTTGTCTTGTCTTGGTTAACTACTATTGTATATTTGTTGAAGGTTACTCTAATATTTCAACACCACTTAGTGATTTGTTGAAGAAGAACAAACCATAGAATCAGACAAAGAAGTTTCATGCAATATTTTGTGCACTTGAGCACAGAATTGAATCAGAACCTATGTTGAATTTGTTAGAGTTTGAGAAGTCATTTGAAGTGCAAAAAGATGATTCATATTTTTCCACTGGGGGAGTTTTGTAAGAGGAGGGTCATCTAGTGGCCTATGAGAGGAAAAAGATACAATATATTGAATGTAGGTACCCCATCAATGAGAAAGAGATTACTACAGTTGTACATTACCTACAATCTTGGAGCCACTACTTGTTAGGTAAAATGACCATTTTGAAGATGGACAATGTGGTAAGAAGTTACTTTTCCACTCAGCGGAAGTTGTCACCTAAGTAGTCACAGTGGGAAGAATTCTTGGTAGGGTTTGAAGTTGGTGACTTGGTCTTACTTAAGTTGGGAAAAGAAAAATTAAATCCACCAATTAGCATGTGTGGTGATTTGTTGCAACTATTTGAAGGACCATTAAGGGTACTTGAGAATATTGGAAATGTCACTAGACCACATGATAGCTCACCATCTGATTTTACACACCAGTAAATTGAAGAATTGTAGGATTGAAGAAGGTGATCCTAGAAGGGTTGCACCATCGCCCCTATATTGATCATAGACATGCCATATCTAGAAGTGGATGAGATATTTAAACATAGGACCACCCACTTTAGTAATAATTTAAGGCATGGGTACTTTTCAGCTAGAAATACAAACTTGAAGAGGAGAATAATTGGGAAAGGAAATAGGTGTTGTGGAAGTAAGAAGACAATATTAGAGAATTTGAGAATTAGAATCTCGGGGCACTTAGAAAAGTGTCAGTTAAATGTTGCTAGGAAGGAAACAATTTTAGTGGGGGAGGATGTAAGGACTCCACCTATGGATGGTAGTAGGTTCTCTACTTAGGTGGGCATGGAGTGTTTCTACAAAAGGTTGCAATGAAAAATGTTTCCTACCTGGTTAATAAATAGAATGGTAAACCATTCCATGTTTCCTTTATATGAGTTGGGTGTAGTTGGATGTAGTTACGTGAACTTGGGCATATTTGGGAGGAATTGGGTGGAATTGGGCACATTGTTGGGTGCGCTTGGGAATACTTGGACACACTTTCGATTGAACTTGGATACACTATCAGGAACACTTGTTGGATGTAGAAAATTAGTGGAAAAGTCACCAAAGGAAGCAAGTTGACAGATGGCACTTGGGTCCACCTTACAGTGAAGGGGAATTCAAGTGTAAGGCATGTCTCATATAAAAGGAGGACACCTCAAAAGTGCTAAGGAATAATTGGTTTCTCATTTGCAAGGAGTGTAAAGGAGCTATGGAATTGTGTTAAGTTCAAGGTTAGGTATCGTTATCACACAATCTGTAGATTTGGAAAAGGCCAACCTAAACCACAAAAGTGTGACACAAATAGGAACAACTATCATTGTCACCTTAATATATGTCCCCTTATTTTAGTGTAGGATAAATACAACAAAAGGGATGCTTCTCAGGCAACCCTAGGGGGATTCAAATGGAAAGTGGAAAGTGATCAGAGAATGTCCCTATAGGTCAAGGTCAGAGAATGGAAAGAGGCTTGAGAGAAATTCTTATGAGGTGGTAAATGGTTTCTAGGGTACCTCCAAATAAATGTTAGACTTGCTCAAAACAATACAATTTATGAATATTTAAGCCTCAAAACCAAAGGGGAATCAACAAGAAACCTCATTTCCAAAATTTGCAGCAGTATATATATATATATATATGCAGTAAATAAGTTATGAAGCAACAAAATTAACCATCAAAATAAAGTGCAATGTGCTAGAAATAAGGCTAGCAACAAGTAGATAACTTTCCAATGGTTATAGAAAGAATTTGATAGCAATTAGATGGACGTTACTACATGTTATTAGAAAGATATATAACATCGTTATGGATGTAGAAAAAAAATTCTACAGCAGTAAATTCTATCGAGTAAAATCAAGAAGTAAACTACCCAAACAATAGCTATTGACCAGTAGAACAATTACCAAGGCTTACAAGTGAATTTTAGTGGTAGAAGAGTGAGTAAAAGGATGAAAGATGATGAGTTTGTTTCATCCATAATGGCTATAGCTAAAATTTTATTACATAAGTTAGATTAATTGGCCAATCAAGATGCCCTCAAGGCATAAGGTAGATTATAACATGTAAAATCAAATTCCAAAATTAAACAATTCAATATCCTTGATATCACGTTTACCAATGCATAATATTCAATATTCAATGCAAAAGATTAGTGCCTTATCTATTGGGTTGTGGAGTATTTTCTTTATAAGCTAGGGTTTATTACTTCTCTAGAGGTGTAAGCCCTTTTACTCCCTAGAGAAAACAAACCTTATCAAGGTAAATCCACAAGGGTGTAATCCATTTTACTCCTTGTAGCAACCTTTAAAAAATAGTCTTTTCAATGACAACAAAGATAGATATTGATGGAGAGTGTATGCCCTTATACTCCTCCAAGGGTTTTGATAATTTAAGCTTGATATCAAGAAGAAAGCATACAATTGCAGAAATTTATTACCTAATCCAAGAGATAGCATGAAAAACCCTTACTTATCAAGAATGTTCCACCATAATTTCCAAGAAACTAGCATCCAAGAGATAGCACTATCCTTCCTTCACCATTATACAATTTGTTGGAATACCGAGAGGGGGGGTGAATCAATATGAGCAATTTTTACAACTTGTATCCACAATATATAACCTTCAAATTTATCAACAATATTCAACAGTTTATCATTAGAATTCAATATATCATCAGTAGTATAAATCAACGGTGCATAACAAGTAACCACATATACACAGTAACCAGAATTTGCGTGGAAACCCAAATGAGAGAAAACCATGGAATTGTTTCTTATATATATCAAGAATGCATTCATAGGAAGCACAAACTTCCAAATTCTCCAAAACCAACTCGAAAGAGGCACCAACCTAAAGGAAGCTACAACTCCATGAGTTCTCTGACACCAACCAAAAGGAGGCTACAACCCCTTGATTTGCAAGCACCAACCTGAAGGAAGATCCAACTCCCTGAGTTATCTAACACCAATCGGAAGGAGGATACAACCCCCTTTCCTTTCCCTATCCTGCCACCCTGAAATATAAGTATAGACTCACTATCACTACCACTGACCGACCTATCACTATCAAAAAAACCAACCTGTCACTTTCACTGTCACATCAACCAACCTATCACTGTCACTATCACATCAACCAACCTGTCATTGTCACTTTCATATCAACTTGTGACTACCACTTTCACATCAACCAACCTGTCATTGTCATTGTCACATCAACCTGTTGACTACCAATGTGACATCAACCAACTTGTCATCGTCACATCAATTAGTGACTACCACTATCACATCAACCAACCTGTCACTGTCACTGTCACATCAACATGTACCAACCATGCACATCAACTTGTACCATACCATGTACATCAACCTGTACCATACCATGTACCATCTCATGCATCAACCATTTACCATCCCATGTACCATATCATGTACATCATAATATATCATCAATGAAGTGCTTCAAGAATAACCAAGATAGCCACAATACCAAGATATCAATATAGCCAATATGTGTCACTAATAAATGTTCCATAACATCACTAAGGTGTACCTCAACATGTACCAACTTCACAAAGATATACCTAAAACCATGTTCCTCAAGTATGTGCCAACAATCATAAACCATGCACCAAGAGATACCATCAAACATGTACCATATCACTCATATACCATACATCCAAACATATGTCAAGTATCCAAGATGTGCCTTTAACAATGTATCATACCATCACCAAGGTGTACCATGCACAATCACTACAATGACATGCCTCATGCATGTACCATTACATAACCAATCATAAGCCTCAAAATTATCACATAATCATACATGTAATCGTGTAGACACCCTGATGTACCAGATAACAGATAAGTAGACCAACCTAGGAATCAACAACCTGGTACCAACATCTCTCCCCAATTCTATTCTGTCCTCATTGGACTAAGACCTCTTGTCACACGGGGCTTCGCGTAATAGGAACTAGGCAACCCGCGAGGGTGCCTCGCGTGACACTAGTTTTCTGACACACGGGAGTCAGCCAAACTAGGGTTTCCTCATAAATTCCCACTCTTCTCTACAAACCCAAAACTCCCACACTTTTCACTCTTTCGCTGCCTCATATTTTTCCATCGCAAAATTGCCAAAATATCACTTTCTCACTTAGAGATATTCAATATAATGTATAAGTGAATGTACTTATAAGATACTTTTTGAGGTGTATATATACTTTTTCTAAATAACTTCTCTCCTTAACTTTATGGCTTCTAGTAATTTCTTGTTACACCCACTTTACCCTTTCATTAATGACTTGTAACCATCTAGGGGCTTCTTAACCATTCTTTAGAGCTTTCAACTTTATGAGGGAATATCTCCTTAACCGTGAGGAACCACATGGCATACCACCTATCACCGGAAATGACATGATGAGTAACATCCATATATGAATGTATTACATGCATTTACATTGTCATTTATGTCCTTATTCCTCGATCAACTTTGGGTTCCATAACCACTCCTCTAGGGATTCTTGTAGACTTCTTCAAATTCACCCATCACACCTTTTGACATCAATGAAAACTAACTTACCAACAATATTGACCACATCTCTGGGGCTTCTAGACTTCTCCAAGGGTTGACATCAATGAAAACCAATTGTCCAGCAATCTCCCCCTTTGGCATTGATGGCAACACTCATGTTCCAAACATTGATGCAAACACTTATAATTTAACACTCCTACTCCACTTGTAATTTTCACTCCTCATCAATGTTTCTCTCCTCATGTTTTTCTCTCCCACTTTGACATCAATGGAAAAGAGTATCTCTCTTTGGGGATACTCCCCCTGTCTTCATGCTTTTGTTATTTCTCTTTTGATCTTTCTCTTTCTCCCACTTTGATATAAGGGTAACTTCCCCTGATGATATGTCTCCCCCTGTCTACATGCTACTAATAATATTCCTTTCTGGATCTCTTTCTCTAATGATTTCTCTTCCCTTGACTTCTTTGCAAGGTGTCGTTTATATCAATGTAGGGCTACTTGTATATGTTTCATTTCCTCTCTTCTATTGTTTCTTAATGTCCATTAGTGCTTCCTCTTGTAATTCACTAATTGTTGATTAATTGGGTTGGTTTTCATTGATTTCAACCCTTGAAGGAAGTCCGCTAGTGAATTATGGTAGCACAAAGTTTTGGGTAATGGACCCAAGTTTGTTTGATGGATAATGGTATGAGTTTTGATATATTTGCAGGTAAAACTATTCTATATGGATAGTACATGTCATGTCATTTTCGATGGTATGTGGAACATCACATAACTCCTCAAGGTTAGAGAGTTATGGCCATGTGAAGTTGGAGAACCCTCATGAGTCATCTAGAAGCCCCAAAAGGTCAAAGTAGTCAAAGTGTTTGCAAAGACAAAATAATTTAAATAATAAATTGAAGTGATGAGTGTACTATAAGTCAAAGAGGATGCAAAATAAATTATTAAAATAATAAAGTTAATGGAGAACTTACTAATTATGCAAAGTGGTTAAGTTAAGTGGAAAAGTGGTTATAAGTGGGTTAACCTTAAAATAAGGAAAGTGGGTTAAGATGGTTAGAAGGTAACCCCTTGAGGAAGATACATAAAAGTATAAATAAGAGGCAAGGGTCTCTCATTCAAATCACACTTAAATATCATTGAATATCTATTTTTTTGAAAGGTTATTTGGACAGGTATTATTAATAGAGAAAAATTACAGCAGAAAAAGTGCGGCAGAAAAAGTGTGGCAGAAAAAGTGCAGGAGAAAAAGTGCAGGAGAAAAAGTGTGGGAGAAAAAGTGTGGGAGAAAAAGTGTGTTAGAAAAAGTGAGGCAGAAAAATTGCAGCAAAAAAAGTGCAGTAGGAAAAGTGCGGAAAAAAATGCGGTAGGAAAAGTGCGGCAGAAAAAGTGTGGCAGGAAAAGTGCGGAAGAAAAATCGCAGCAGGAAAAGTGTGGCAAGAAAAGTGCGACAGAAAATCCGCAGCAAAAAAAGTGCAGCAAAAAAACCGCGGGACCAAAACCGCGGCAATAGAACGCTACAAGAAGAAAAAAAAGGTATGGTTCTCATATGTGTAGTGTTGAATTTATGAATCAAGTTGAGGGTTTTCCTTGTAAATATGTTGGATGCCCTCTTGGGAGTGTATGGCTTGTTGTAGAGTTTATCTGAGGTAGATATAATGAAGTTTCATATTGGTTCATGTTTG
Source organism: Picea engelmannii (assembly GCA_009831015.1). Classification (NCBI taxonomy): domain Eukaryota; kingdom Viridiplantae; phylum Streptophyta; class Pinopsida; order Pinales; family Pinaceae; genus Picea; species Picea engelmannii. Next base: position 2,927,190 of record ML776967.1, on the reverse strand, counting down.
AGGGATTTTGGTTGAGGTACGTTTTCGAAGTTACTGGTACAGATAGAGGTTGTATAGCAGTGAGGTTCTAGCACATGGTTTGAGGTACAGACATGTGGTATAGTGTTTGGCGTATATGTGATCAGATCATATTTGGATTATAATTGATGAGGGCTTTTGGTTGAGGTACATGTTGGGTACATGGTTGAGACAAGTAGTTAATGAGTTGGCACATACATGAGGTGTATAGTTGATGATGTTGGTACATCTTGATGAGTCATAGTTTATGTGTATTTGATGCATGATTGGTACATATTTTGTACATGGTTGATGCACTCGTTGATGGTATAGGTTGAGGTACAGGTTGGTGCATGGTTGATGCACTTGTTTATGGTACACATTGATTATAGGTTGTTTGGTATAGGTTGGTGCATGGTTGATGCACTTGTTTATGGTACAAGCTGATTACAGGTTGTTTGGTACATGTTGGTGCATGATTGATGCACTTGTTTATGGTACAGGTTGATTGATTTAGGTGTACAATGATATATCTCACAGTGATAGTGTGACAGTGGTTCCATCATTCTACTTATATTTCAAGGCAGTTGGATGGGGCAAGGACATGTGGTTGTAGCCACCTTCCAGTTGTAGTCAAAGAACATAGGGGGTTGTAGCCTCCTTCTGGTAGTAGTTAGAGAATTGGGGAGTTGAAGCTTCCCTCAAGTTGTAGCCTGAGTAATTAGGGGGTTGGAGCCTCCTTCTAGTTGCAGCTAGAAAACAAAGGAAGTTTGTGCTTCCAATGAATGTAATTATTAAAGACATAAGAAAAAACATTATGTGGTTTTCTCCCACTTTGGGTTTCCACGTAAAACACTGGTGTACTATGTATGTGTGTGATTGCTCATTTTTTCATTGTTTATTTACTCTGCAACTATTGGATGATAATGTTACATTGATATAACACTTGCATTTTATGGTGAAAAAGGATTAAATTGCTCTATTATTGATTCACCCCCCCCTCTCAGTGATCCAACAATTGGCATCAGAGTCGGTTCCTTCAGGAAACAGTTTAACCACTAGAAGGAGATCATGGATTATTCTAAGAATGGAGTACCAATGTTTAATGGTCATAATGGTTTTAAGTATGAGATGTGGAGCAGAAGGAGGAAAGTATTTTTATAGGAATAGGGACATTATATTTGGCTATCAGTTGTTACAAGATATGATAGTTCAAAAATGGAAAAGACTGCAACCAAGAAGGAATTGAAGAAGAATAACAAAATAACAATGGATTTCATTTGGGAAGGATTACCTAATCTGGTAAGAGAAAAGGTTGGTAAATGTTCATCAGGCAAAGAAATTTGTGATAAGTTACATGACATATATTCTTCACCCATCGCAGATTCAGAAAATGCCAAAAAAGATGCAGATACAGATCAAGAATAATTATGTTCACCATGTCAAACAGATTCAGAAGATGAAGAGTACATAATTACCGGAGGTATTTTGTTTTTCTTTAATTGTGAAAAACATGGACATCTTGAAATAGAATGCCATGAAGGAAATGAGATAGAAAAACTAGTTGAAAAGGAAGACAATTATGAAGAAGAATTGATTAGTGATTTAGATGAACTAAGAGAATAAAACAAGTCACTCAAGAAAGAATTAATGAAACAAAAGGAAAGTGTTCACATTTTTGAAGAAGCCCAACAGGTCATCGAGAACTTAAGAACTCAGCTAGAAGAAGCCAGAAAGATCAAAGAAAACCTTGAATATCAAAAGCAGTATTTGGAAGCCAACATAGAAGCACAGAAGGAAGAAGTAGAAATGAGAGAGAAGATATTGACAGATTATCTTAAGGAAAGAACTAACGATCTAAACCAGCTTGAGGCAGATTTTGGTCAAGAAGAAAAATGACTTGAAGAAGAAATAATCACATTAAAATTGCATCTTGAAGAAGTGAAAAGAACAAAAGAATTCATGAAGTCTCAGATAATGAAGAAAGAAGAAGAGGTTGAGAAGATTGAAGAAGAAGTTGTCACATTTAGAAGTCTAATCGTCAAGCTCAACAACAACATTGAAGAGACAGAAACATCCACATCAGTTATAGAGAATGAACAGAAGCACTCTAGGTTGCTAGAAAAGAAGAATGAAAAAAATAGAAAGAGTTATGCAGAAGTACTCAAAGGAAGGAATCATGGTCAACGAGAATCTAAGAAAACTATTGAAGATACATCTTCAAGAAGACGATACATGTTCAAGCCACAAAGAAGCTTCAATCATGATCATGATCAGTCAAGGAAAAAATTCAGAAGGACGACGCCACAAAGAAGATCATTCACTCCCAGGTATGAAAATTTATTTTGTGGTCATTATTTTTATTGTACTAACTTAGGACATAAGGTTGCAAATTGCAGGGATTATAAAAGAAGTGTTCAAGCAAGAAATTCCTATGTGGCCTCACGTAACAATGAATGTTACAAATGTCATAACTATGGATACATAACGAGTGATTGTAGAAGCATGATCAATATTTCCATGAAAGAGAACATTGATATCATATGTAAGAAAGTACGAATAAGAAAACACAAAGAACTGGTTAACAAAAACCAGGTCCCAGAGATCGCAATATTGGAAATAAAACGAGATGAAGAAAATTCTACAGAGAAAAAGAAAGATGTCAGCTATAGAAATGTTTGGAAAACAACTGAAAGAAAATAAGGACAAGTAAATAAGGAATAGGTTCAGGAGATTGTACTTTTAGGCATTGTAGTGAAAGATGAATCCACCGACAAAAATAAAGAACTCAGAGCTCAGAGAGATGATGAATCTACCAATGAAGATGATAATGAATACACATTAGAGCAGGAATTGTTTTGATCCATCTAGCTTAGAGACTCCCAGATAACATGAATATTAGACAGAGGGAGTCTATGTGATCGCTGTGACAGAACAAAGAACCATCCTTCGAGCAGCTTGCAGAGTTTCAATAGTCAGATCTAGAGCAGTCAGTTAGCAGAAGTACAATCAGTTGTAGTAGTGAATACTTCATGATAGTACAGTGATAAATGGGTCAAAATTATGGGCAATGTGCAGTAGAGTCTTGGATAGTATGGATAGAGATGGATTCATAAGAACACTTAGTAGGTTTGGACAAATATATGACAGTGGACGAGAGCATGGATTCATAGATTGGTTCAAAGAGTGGTTCAGATACAAAGGAAAATTATAATAATGGATGATAATTACATAGGAAATGGCTCGAACAGTGCTAATGGATTCAAAATTGACAGATATTTTTTTGGACACATGGATTGCATACAACAGTTCACATTCAAAATAGATTAATTCTCAGAAACAACAATGACAAAACTCCCTACGAGCTATGGAAAGTAAGACCAACAAATGTGAAGCACTTCAGAGTATTTGGAAGCAAATGCTACATAAAAAGAGAAGATGGGAGAATGGGAAAGTTTGACTCTTGTGTGTACAAAGGAGTACTTGTTGCTTACTCAAGTACAAGAAAAGCATACAAGTGTTACAATCTGAGGTTGAACAAAGTTGTGGAAAGAATCAATATAATAATTGATGAAACAGGTAGACAAGAATTAAAGGAATAAGAAAATGAATCAATGGAACAACTTTATGAAGAAGAAGCATAAGATGAAGAAGAAGTCTACATTGAACAACTAGAAGGATTTCAGTTGTCAGAGAACACATATTACATGTGCAAATTGAAGAAGGCCTTGTATGGTCTAAAACAGGCTCCTAGAGCATGGCACTCTAGATTGAATATATAACTACAACATGTAGGGTTCATAAAAGGAAATTCAGACAACAACCTTTACATCAAGGAAACTCAAGATAGTATTTTATTAATTGAATTTTATGTTTATGATATTATTTTTGGAAGCAATGATGACAAGTAAAGCCAGAAATTTGCAAAGGATGTGCATAATGAATTTGAAATGTCATTACTTGGAGAACTATACTTCTTTCTGGGTCTTCAGATACGTCAAAGTAACCAAGGAATTTTTATTTCTCAAACTAAGTATATCAAAGAAATGCTAAAGAGGTTTGGAATGGAAGATTGCAAACCAGTTACCACTCCTATGGAAACCAGTTGCAATTTGAGAAAAGATGATGATTCAAAGACTACAAAATAGAGGAAATATGGGCCAATGATTGGTAGCTTACTATATGTGACAATTGTTGGATTACTGAGAGGTGGGGTGAATAAGTAATAGAAAAATTTAATCCTTTTTAACCATATAATTCAAGTGTTATATCAATGTAGAATTATCATCCAATATTTTCAGATTAAATAAACAATGAACAATATACACATACAAGTACACCAGTTTTTTTACGTGGAAACCCAAAGCAGGAGAAAACCACAGAATGATTTTTAATATATCTATTGAAGAATTACATTCATTGGAAGCACCAACTTCCTTTTTTTTCCAACTATAACTAGAAGGAGTCTCCAACCCCCTAGTTTCTCAGGCTACAACCTGAGGGAAGCTCCAACTCCCCAATTCTCTGGCTACAACCAAAAGGAGGATACAACCCCCTATGTTCTTCGGCTACAACCAGAAAGTGGATACAACCACTTGTCCTTGCTCTGTCCAACCGCCCTGACATATAAGTAGAATGATGGAACCATAGACAAACTATCACTATGAGATATAATGTTTTAAACTTGTACCAATAACCTGAACCATGTATCAACCATGCATCAACCTATCCTGTAATCAACCTGTACCATAAACAAGTGCATCAACCATGTACCAACCTGTACCAAACAACTTGTAATCAACTTGTACCATAAACAAGTGCACCAACCTATACCTCAACCTACAAACCTTCCTTAACTTTAACAACAAGAGACTAGCATGTTCATCAAACTTTACTTTAGTCTCATATGACTAGTTTTGGATTAGTCAACAACCCTAACTTGAAATAATCATAACTATGTACCTGTAATGAATAAATATCTGAAAATATTACATAATGTTCTTCAATATGTTTTATGAAATTCCTTCAGGTGTGACTACTTGGAACCTCTCATAAAAGGCATTATAGCCAAAATGGCATACCTTGTTGAATTCTGGCTTATTCTAGAGAGAGAACTTGTAGAGGGTGCACTGCAAAGCATATTGGTTGTATGGATCTAAAAAAATTAAACAGAATACTAAAAAATGTACTCTAACCAACACATTTGGTATTACTGAATTTGGATATGTTATGAAGAAGTTATGAGTTTTTACCGAAACACCTGTTTTAGACTAGTTTCATGAGAAGCCACAAACCTTATTTTCCACGAAGTGTAACTCCTAAAATACAACGACCCACAAGATGAAATTTGTACCATGGCTACTTGGATATGTTTCTCCAATGTCCTCCCAATTTCATGGTCTGACTCATTCTAGAAAAAACATTATTGCGAAAATGGTGAGATGAGTTGTAAATAACATACCTTAGAAAGCATCATCAAAAGAATTTATCCTCCCTTGAATTTCGACCTTCTTTACTTCACCTTCCCTCTAAAATCTAGCTTAGATATCCTTTGGTTACCTCAGTCACCTGTAGATATTGAATATTCTCAAGTGTGATTAAAATGAGAGAGCCTTTCCTCTTATTTATACTTTCATGTAGCTTCCTTAGAAGCATCTTATAGACCACTTTGTCCACATAACCACTTTGTCCACATAGTCACCTATGTCCAACTTTTCCCAATTTTCCACTTGTCCATATATCCAATAGCCACTTGACTAGTTAACTCAGTTTCCTCATTTTAGGGTTAACCTTCTTATAACCATTTTCCATAATTAGAAAGTTCTCGATTTACTTTATTATTTAAATAATCCTCCCTGACTTTGTCACTTCACTTTATTATTTAAATAATCCTCTTTGACTTTGTCACTTCACTTTATTATTTAAATAATCCTATTTGACTTTGTCACTTCACTTTATTATTTAAATAATCCTCTTTGACTTTGTCACTTCACTTCATTGTTTAAATAATTTATACTTTGCAAGCACTTTGACTTTTTAGACCTTTTGGGGCTTCAAACCAACATATGAGGGTCCTCCAACTTTGTAAGGCAAAAACTCTCAAACCAGGAGGAGTTATGTGACGTTCCACATACCACCAGAAATGGCATGACATGTACTATCCATCTAGAATAGTCTTACCTGCAAATATATCAAAAATCATACCATTATACATCAAACAAACTTGGGTCCATTACCCAAACCTTTGTGCTATTGGAATTCACTACCGGACTTTCCTCAAGGGTTGACATCAATGACACCCAACCCAATTAATGAACAATATCTCCCTTTGGCACTGATAGAAACACTCTGATGCAATACTAAAATCATATCACCCATGCTCCCCCTGGAACCATGTCTGCATATATGTGACCAACGCTCCCCCTGGAACCATGCCTCTGTCCTCTGCATCTGATAAATTTATGCCCCTTTGTCATCAATGGCAAAGGTAGCTTTCCATTCGGGTCTTATCCCCCTAAATGAATCCTCTGATATCCCAACCTGAACTGACCTCTTTATGGTGCTTCCTCGTGTACATCTAATAAATATAAGATAAGAATTCAAAAGCATTCATGTTGGAGTAGAAATAACTCTGAGTCTCTGGCAAAGATACTCAAAGGCTTCTCGTGGAAGCAGTTTTGTAAAGATGGCTGCCACTTGTTCTTTTGTGCCCACATATTCAACTCTGATGTTCTTTTCTTCAACCTTTTCCCGTAGAAAGTGATACTTCATTGGAATGTGCTTCGTCTTGGAGTGCATCACTGGTTTCTTTGAGATATTGACGACACTTGTATTATCAAAATAGATTGGAATGGGCTCATCATACTCAACCTGTATATCTGTCAAAGTTTGTTTCATCCATAGAACCTGTGTACAACATGATTCTGCTGTAATATACTTTGCCTCAGTTGTAGATAAAGATACTGACGATTGTTTCTTTCTTAGCCATGATACTAAACACTCAGCCAAGTAGAACGTTGCTCCAATGGTGCTTTGTCGATCATCAATGCAACCTTCCCAATCTACATCTGTGTAGGAAATAAGTGATATATCCTTTCCTTTTGGATACCATAATCCAAAATCTTTTGTTCCTTTGAGATATCTGAAAATCCACTTCACTAATAATACATGTGATTCCTTTGGTGCTACTTGAAATTGTGCCACCTGTCCAACTTCCTGCATTACATCTGGTCTGGATGTTTTCACATATAGTAGGCTACCAATCATTGACCCGTATTGCCTCTGATCTGTAGACTTTGAATCGTCATCTTTGCTCAACTTGCAACTGGTTTGCATGGGAGTGATAACTGGTTTGCAATATTTCATTCCAAACATCCTTAGCATTTCTCTGTTATACTTGGCTTGAGAAATAAAAATTCCTTTGCTGCTTTGACGTATCTGAAGACCCAGAAAGAAGGATAGTTCTCCAATTAATGACATTTCAAATTCATTTTGCATGTCCTTTGCAAATTTCTGGCTTAACCTGTCATCAGTACTTCCAAAAATAATATCATCAACATAAACTTCAATTAATAAAATACTATCTTGAGTTACCTTGATGTAGAGGTCAATGTCTACACTTCATTTTCTGAACCTTGCATGTTGTATATATTTATCCAGTCTAGAGTACCATGCTCTAAGAGCTTGTTTTAGACCATACAAATCCTTCTTTAATTTACACACATAATCTGTGTTATCTGACAACTGAAATCCTTATGATTTTTAAATGTAGACTTCTTCTTTAAGTTCCTCATTCAAAATAGTTGATTTTACGTCCATTTGATACACTTTAATATTTTTGGAGCATGCATAAGATAAAATCAATCAGATTGTTTCCATTCTGGAAACTGTGGAAAATGTCCCTTCAAAGTCGATTCCTTCAACATGTGCATATCCTTTACATACCAATCTAGATTTGTTCCTTGTAACATTTCCATATTCATTCAATTTATTCTTGTATACCCACTTTGCGTTGATCACATTATTATCCTTTGGTCTTGGAACCATTTCCCAAGTGTCATTTTCCTCTATTTCATCCAATTCTTCATCCATGGTATTATTCCAAAGTTCATCCTTGTTGGTCTATTCAAAACAGATTGGTTCAATCGTAGATGAGAGTGCTAGGTGCATTTGTTCAGGTGAATGGACTATTCTTCTAGTCTCAACTCCTGCATCTTTGTTTACGATAATCGGATGTGAAGGATGATTCTTCTATACTCGTCTGCTAGGTGTCTTTGGAGGCACTTGTTGAACTTGATATTTTCTTCTATCGGATCCTCTTCATCTTCCCCTTCTACTTCTTTTTCATCTTCTGCTTCTTCTTCATAAAAATGTTCAATTGATTCATTTTCTTCTTCCTTTAATTCTTGTCTACATGTTTCATCAATTGTTACATTGATGTTTTTCACAACATTGTTCAATCTTAGTTTGTAACACTTTTATGCTTTCCTTGTACTTGAGTAACCAACAAGTACTCCTTTGTCCACACGAGAGTCAAACCTTCCAATTCTGCCATCTTCTCTTTTGATGTAGCATTTACTTCCAAAAACTTTGAAGTGCTTCACATTTGTCAGTCTTCCTTTCCATAGCTCGTAGGGAGTTTTGTAAGTGTTGTTTCTGAGCATTACTCTGTTTTGAATGTGAATTGTTGTATGCACTACCTGTGTCCAAAAGATATCTATCAATTTGGAATCCATTAGGATTGTTTGAGCCATTTCTTGTATTGTCTTGTTCTTTCTTGCAACAACTCCATTCTGTTGAGGTCTTCTAGCAACGAAAAATTGTCTTTTTATTCCATGCATGTTGCATTATTCCATAAATTTCTTTGAAGTAAAATCTCCTCCATTATCATATCTCAAGCATTTGATTTTTGAATCCATTTTATTTTCAACCATTTCCTTGTAGACCTTGAAGTTTTTAAAAGCTTTTGATGTATTCCTGAGAAAGCAAACTGCAGACATTCTTGTATAATCGTCAACTAATAACACAAAATATTTCTCATCTTTTAAACCATTTTTTGTAGTTGGTCCAACTAGATCAGTATGCACAATTTTTAGTGGTCTTATCATTGAATATTCTTTTGATTTAAACCTAGTCTTTGTTTGCTTTCCTCGTTGACAATGCTTGCATAAAGTGTTGGTTGGTTTCGTGATCTGGGGCATTTCTCTAACTTCTTCCCTTCTGCTGACTTTGAAAAGGTTATCAAAATGTATGTGACCCATTCTTTTGTTCCATAGCCAAATTTCATCTTCCTTTACTAGGAAACACTTTTCATTTCCAATTTCACTTAATACATATATGTTGCTTGAAGTTCTCGCAGTTGTTGCAATCAATTTTCCTGAACCTTATTTTCTTATCTCAAACTTTTGTGAATTGAAAGTAACTTTATAACCTTGGTCACACATTTGACTCACACTTAGAAGATTATGTTACATATCTTCTACTAGTAGAACATTTCTGCCTTGGTATTCTTGTTCCCAATTCTGACTGTGCATTTTCCAATGATTTTAGTTGAATCATCATTTCTGAAGGATACCGATCCATCTCTTTCCTTTCTTAATGTAAGAAACCTATATCTGTCACATGTCATATGTTTTGAACAGTCATTGTCAACATACCAACCACGTTTCTTATGCTTAGATTGTAGAGAGAATGTGCATTCTTCATTGCTATATTGATTATGCTTTTTTATCCATGTCCTTTTCTGAGGTTGATGTATGCGACTATTTTTGTTCTGATGTGGTTCTCTAGGAGGGATTGTCATTCTGCGATCTTTGGCCATGTGTCCAAAGTTATTACATTTGTAGCATTCTACTTCAGTGCTCAAAGATTCAAACATGTTGTAACTTCTTCTCTGTGTTTCACTAGGCCTTCTTGGATAACTCTTTTGTTTATGAATTTTAGATTTGTTTATATTCCTATTGTTAGCTTTGCAATTCACATCTTTATGTCCAAAATTATTACATTCATAACATAAACCAAAAAATATAGTTTGATACCTGGGAGTTGAATATCTTATGAAATGAGGTACTCTTATGAATCCTTCTCCTTCCTAAGGCCTATCTGTTTCTGTCGGTCGTTGATTCTGAAATATGAATCTTCTCAGTGGAGGAGTGTCCTTGTAATTTTCTTTGTAGACCTTCATATCCCCTTTGATTGTTTCTGCATAGATTTTTTGGATATTTTTCTTGTTCTGTTGTTTTGGAGCTTGATCCCTTTTCTGTGTGATTGTATCCAAGTCTGGACTTGTCATCATGAGGTTTTTTACTATTGATAATGTCATTCAAAACTTTTGATTTGTTCTGCATATTTTTCTTTTGAAGATCCTTTCTTAATGTGACAATTTCTTCTTCCAAATTTCCAATGATCATGTATCTTCCTTCTAGTTGTTATTTGAGTGCTTCTTCAATTCTTTTATCTTCTTCAATTTGAACCTTCAAATTTGTGATCATTTGTTCTAGTTCCTGAGTGTCTTCCTTCTTATCTAGTTTCGCTTGTAGTTTCTTGTTTTTCTTCTTTTCTCTTCTGATAACTTCTATGGCACACAACAATTCTTCTTGGTAGTCAACTTATGCCTCTTCATATTCTTCTTCTGCCTCTTATTTATCAGATTCTTCTACTTCCATGAATAGAACTCTTTATGTCTCACTGTCACTAACTTCATCTTCATCTAATGATGAGATGTCTTCTTTGGTGCATAATCTTTTCTTGAAAAAATTCTTTGTGGTTATTTTTCCTTTATATGTTTGTTTGTTATTTCAGTAACCTTCATCATTTCTCTTTTTCTTATGAGGACATTTGTTAGAAAAATGACCAATACCATCACAATTAAAACAAATCAAAGGAATATTACCTCTATACCTGTCGTTGGTTCCCTTGTTCAATATTCTGACAAAGTTGGCCACTTCTTCATCATCTTTCGAGACGTCAATGGTACTATTATGTTCTTTTTCTTTTTTCTTTGACCTTTTGGATGCTTTGAAGGCTGCTTCTTTTATATCTGGATTTTCCTGTTCAGTTCTCATTTCATATGTTGTGAAGATTCCATGTAGTTCGTCCATGCTTATGTTGGATCATGTTGTCATTGATGCCAATGGTTTGATTATTTTGATGTCAAATGATTGAGTGATTAATTGATGTCAAGTGATTGATTGATGCCAATGGATTGATTGATTGATAATCCTGATTGATTGATGATTGATGAACAATATATATGTATTATCCTTGATGAGAATGATAGATGTCAAGTGGAAACCAATCGATGAAGATGGATCTAGATGCATAGATAAAGATGGATCAATGAGTTGTCATTGATACATGATGAATATGGTTTCTTTACATGATGCATAGTTTGATGACTCATTATTATCTTGTCATGATTAATAAGAAGTACAAATGGATGAACTCCAAAGTGGTCCCCTTATGGTGAAATCCCTCACGAGAAGACGCTTTGTGGTTGAGTTGTGGTTAAGAGAACCTATGCTTGTATGTGGAATAATGAGATGAAGATCAATGAATTTATTGATGAAACTATCATATAAGGATATTGCTTGTCATGCCATTTCCGGTGGTATGTGGAACATCACATAACTCCTCATGGTTTGAGATTTATGGCCCTACGAAGATGAAGAACCCCCAAATGAAGGCTTGAAGCCCCCAAGGTCAAAGAAGTCAAAGTGACCTAAAAGAATAAATCATTATTTAAATGATAAATTAAAGTGACAAAGTCAAGGTGGATTATTTAAATAATAAAGAGAAGTGAAAAAATCAAGAAGGAATATTTAAATGATAAAGTATTGGAGAACTTTCTATTCATGGAAAGTGGTTAACCCTAAAATAAGGAAAATAGGTTAAGTGACCTAGAAATGGGCTAAGTGACCTAGAGAATGAAAGTATAAATAAGATAGCAATGGTCTCTTTAATATCATCCTTTGTGTGGATCAATGGAAAGCTTCTTGTGAGAATATCTTTTGGAGTATTGATGGAGAGATTCTTGTGAGAGTATTTTGGTGTGGTTCTCTTGAGCATTATTGAAGATCTATTCTGATAAAGAGAGCATGAGAAGGATCTCATGGACGCATCAAAGTTTAAGCAAAATCGGATATCTTGACGGAAAAAGTCTCAGAGCTTTAGAAACCCTAGCTTTTGATGTGTACGCGGGATGAATGGGCCAAGGCACATACATACACGGGTTGTAATGGGCCAAGGCACGTACAGTGGATAAAATAATGAATATTTTTGTTTGAACTGATGACTGGTTGTTGAATACTGAAGCAAGTTCCAAAACTGCATTTTATGAGCTCAGATCTATCACTGAGACACTGGTATCGTTACATTATTGTCTTAATGGATACTATTGTTTGATGTGATGTGAATGCTTAGAGAATTCTTGGTATGGCTTCTATGATGTGATTCAGTTTGGTTGATTTGGTTGATGGAGTGATAAGTACTCTTATGATTCAGTGGTGACATGATTGCTATGGTATACTATTTTTTTATACATGATTGAGATAGCATTCATATTGATTAATTGTGGAGCATGAGTAGACTATTGGAAAGTTTGGATATGTTTTGACTGGCTGGTGGTCAGTTTGGATAGTGAGAGATAGAAGGGAATGATATATTGGTTGCAGAGGATCTCAGTTGGTCTTGAAGGACAAACCATAATAAGCTCAGAAGGTATATGCAGGTTTCTGTATACACCGGTCGTGTGCATACGCGGGTTGTAGTGGGCCATGGTGCGTACACACGCAAGCTACACTACTGACAGGTCGCATACTTGTTGACAGATTGATATATGTTGAGGATTGTTGCCTCATCTCAGTTGATGCTCAGAATTTAAGTTGAGTCTTGCATATAGAGTTGGTACTCTTGTAGAGTTGTACTCTATTTAGTTGTTTCTGAAAAACCCCAGATTGTTGTCCATAATAAAAAGAAAAATTGTACATACATCTTGTGTTCTTTGTGTTTTTTGTGGTGATGACTTGTTGATGATATATTGTTGATATATGTTCGCATCTAACTGGTTATAAATGAAAGCAATGGGTAATGAGTAAATGTTGAATGTTAACTAAGGAATTTTGTGTAAGGGGGAAGTTTTGGGAAAAAGATACCCACATTCATTCACCCCCCCCGCCCCTCCCTCTAAGTGTGGTAGGTGTGTCCAACAATTGGTATCAGAGCAGGCATTCACTGCAAACCTTAACAATCTTGAAGGATATCCATAGACACACAAATGGATGATGAAGTTCTAATCCTTGATGAGGAAAACTATTCTACTTGGATAATAGAGATGAGAATACATTTGAAGGAAATGGGAGAAGATATTTGGAAGGCAGCCATTGGTGGATCAGTTTCATTGAAGAACAAGTCAAAGTTTGCATCTCAAATGGAAGGAAATAAGAATGATGCATTGGCTCTCAAGACCATTATTAGTGGACTCGCAAGCCCTATCAAACAAAGCATGGAACAATGCACTTCCACCAAGGATCTATGGCTAAATCTAGAGTAGATATATCAAAGAAATAAGGAGAAGGAAGATATTGAAGATCACTCCATCATTAAAGGTAAAGTATCTCTAAAAACCATTGATTGTATTATTTCTAAATGTGATATTGATAGCATTTCAAGTGTAGATAAAGAATCAAGTGATGATAGCACAAAGGAAGATCTTGAAGACATTTCAAATGAAAGCAAAGAATTATGTGTTGATGTTGGAAAAAAGGAAGATTGTGAAGATATTTCAAATGAAGGTAAAGAACCCTCAAAAACCCTTGATTGCAATGATGATGATGAATTTTTCTCTACAAGTGAAGAAGAAGATCTAGAAACAGTTTGTGTAAAGTTTGATGGTAATTATTTCAAGTTTGATGGTAATTTTTCTTCTAGTGTTGATATCTTAGGGTCAAATCTCATAGGAAGAGATATTAGTACCTTTTGAACAATTACATATTATTTGATTTCTTCTCCCAATCCCAAGATTGCATTTATTATTTCATCGACTCGTAAAAAGTAAGTTGCAATGTTCTCATCTTCCTTCATCTTTAGTTGTTTGAACTGACCTCTTTAAGTTTGAATCTTTGTTTCTTTTACTTCTGAATCTCCTTCATAAATATTTCGAAGTTTGTCCCAAATATATTTAGCGGATTTAAAATGTGCAACTTTGTTGAATATTGATTCTCCAAGACCATTCAAAATTTCATTTGTGGCTTTGGAATTATTCTGACCGTGTTTCATTGCTTTGTCATTTGTTGGCAAAACTGTTGGTGTTGTGTATCCATCTACAATTGATTGCCAAATTTCAAATCCATGTGTGTGTATATGTCTTCATCCTTATGATCCAAAATGCATACTTTTGTCCATCAAACTATGGTATTCCATTTTTATACATGTTGTTTTTCTCCATGATCTACCTTTCAGTGGTTAAACCGATTTCTGAAGGAACCTTCTCTGATACCAATTGTTCGATTACTGAGAGGGGGGGTGAATCGGGAATAGAGAAATCCAATTATTTTTAACCATATAATGCAAGTGTTATATCAATGTAGCATTATCATACAATATTTTCAGAGTAAATAACCCATGAACAAATGAACAATCATACACACACAATACACCAGTGTTTTTACGTGGAAACCCAAATCGGGAGAAAACCACAGAATGATTTTTCTTATATGTCTTGAAGAATTGCATTCATTGGAAGCACCAACTTCCTTTGTTTTCCAGTTGAAAATGGAAGGAGGCTCCAACCCCCTAGTTTCTCAGGCTACAACCTGAGGGAAGCTTCAATTCCCCAATTCTCTGGCTACAACCAGAAGGAGGCTACAACCCCCTATGTTCTCTGGATACAACCGGAAGGTTGCTACAACCACCTGTCCTTGCCCCATACAACCACCCTAACGTATAAGTATAATTATGGAACCATTGTCACACTATCAGTGTGAGATATATTGTTGTAAACCTATACCAATAAACCTACACCAAACAACCTATACCAATAACCTGAACCATGTATCAATCATGCATCAACCTGTCCTGTAATCAACCTGTACCATAAATGTTGGACTTACTTCACACACACCTAGGATTTATTTTTCCTAAGGTTTTTCCTTGTTTATTAGTCATAATTATTCATTATCCAGTCTCCTATATTTTAGGGGAGAATATTCCACCTAGAGAATATTCTTTTCAGTTGACACTTCAGTTTGACTAGTTGAGTTGAGTTTAGATGTTGCATTGGTTTTGTCACCATGAAACATTGGGATCATCACCATGCTAATGCACACTTTCCTTGGTTTCATCACCATATTGGTGCATTACCCTTGATTCCTTTATCTACTCCTCACTACACTCTGTTTCAGTCAATTAACTGAAGAGTGATTGACTAGTTAACTCAACTAGGTGGCAGTTCACTCCTGTAACTGCCTGAGAGACTAGAATAGGTGGCAGTTCACTCCCGTAATTGTTGGTGTGTGTCTAGATCACTCTACACCACCACTATGGCTCATTAGTTACTCATGTATCCTATATCTATTGTAAATTATTCACTCTTGAGTGTGGAATACGGTTAATGAGAATTCTTTCTCTCATTCTTCTTCTTTCTTCTATTCTCTCTGCAAGTGTGTGTATTATTGTTTAGCTAGATCTATTATGTGTAGTTTCAACACATTTACATGGTATTAGAGCCGATGAACTGCTAAGAAAAAGATACACCAAATTTTTTTTGCAGGTACAAAAGATTGAAGACAACAAAAAGATGGATTATTCGCCAGAAATACTTCTCACGCCTCATAACTATTTGGAATGGAAGCCAAAAATTCTTCTTATGCTCATATATAGAGGCTTGTACCAAATAAATATGGCAATGGAAGTAGATCCTGATTCTGTCGATGAGAAAAATGACTTTCTCAATAGACAAGATATGGCCATAGGATGTATCCTCTATTTTGTTTCTCCCGAAATTCTCCATCAAGTGTATGATGACTCTCAAGAATCCACTCCAAATGAATTATAGAGCAGATTGGAGGTTTTATTTGGGAATAAGGAAGAATGCATGAAAAATGTTGACAAGATAGAGAATGTAGAAAATCCACTGGAAGATAAATCATCTCAGTTTGAAGAGACTTCTACACAAGTACCTACAAAAATTTGTATTCCATTAATTGAAGATGATGTCTACTCCATTTCATATTTGTTTTCTGAAATTCATGTGGAATATATATGGCATGCATCTCAGGAGTCACATGTAGATACTTTTCCATGCACAATGCATGCATCTCTGGAGACAAAAACGGAGTCGTGCACATCAGACTCAATTCTGATATTTTCTGAGAATAATTTACAGAAAAAAATTGGATATTTGAATTCCTCTCAGGAAAATATCCAATTTCAAAAAAACAATCATCCGAAATGGAGTCTGGGAAGTGAATTGATGATCATTTTAAAATCAACACAATTTCAACGTTTTTCCGGAAACGGCTGCATGGTTTTCAAAATTTCATCCAAAATTTATTTCGATATTTTTCATTATAAGAAGATAAAGTGGATATGTGTGGACATCTCAATGTTGCATATACTTCATCATATCCGTGCAGACATCTACATCTTCAACAAAATCTTCAATGAGCACAAACTTGCACAGTTGTGAGGTCTTCTTGGAGTGAAGGACAAGGTTGCTTAGCAACTGTTGTTTGTTCCTTCTCATTTTATTTTTTTTATACATTGTAATTTGAGCAGGGGGTTTTCCCATGAGGTTTTCCCTCTTTCCTCATTTATTTCAATGTATCTTTTGTATTTGGGCACCTAACATGGCCTCGTTGCCGGGACCCATTCTTTATTTTCACCATAGTGATGTTCAGGGGGGGTGTTGGAGTTACTTCACACACACCTAGGATTCATTTTTCCTAAGGTTTTTCCTTGTTTATTAGTCATAATTATTCATTATCTAGTCTCCTATATTTTAGGGGAGAATATTCCACCTAGAGAATATTCTTTTCAGTTGACACTTCAGTTTGACTAGTTGAGTTGAGTTTAGATGTTGCATTGGTTTTTTCACCATGCAACATTGGGATCATCACCATGCTAATGCACACTTTCCTTGGTTTCATCACCATATTGGTCCATTACCCTTGATTCCTTGATCTACTCCTCACTACACTCTGTTTCAGTCAGTTAACTGAAGACTGATTGACTAGTTAACTCAACTAGGTGGCAGTTCACTCCTGTAACTACCTGAGAAACTAGAATAGGTGGCAATTCACTCCTGTAACTGTTGGTGTGTGTCCAGATCACTCTTGACCACCACTATGTCTCATTACTTACTCATGTATCATATATCTATTGTAAATTATTCACTCTCGAGTGTGGAATATGGTTAATGAGAATTCTTTCTCTCCTTCTTCTTCTTTCTTCTATTCTCTCTACAAATGTGTGTATTATTGTTTAGCTAGATCTATTTTGTGCAAGTTCAACACATTTACAATAAACAAGTGCATCAACCATGCACCAACCTGTACCAAACAACATGTAATCAAATTGTACCATAAACAAGTGCATCAACCATGCACCAACATGTACCTCAACCTGCAAACCTTCCTTAACTTTAACAACAAGAGACTAGCATTTTCATCAAACTTTACTTTAGTCTCACATGACTAGTTTTGGAATAGTCAACAACCCTAACTTGAAATAATCATAACTATGTACATGTAATGAATAAATATCTGAAAATAGTACACAATGTTCTTCAGTGTGTTTTATGCAATTCCTCCATGTGTCACTACTTGGAACCTCTCAAAAAAGGAGTTATAGAAAAAATGGCACACCTTGTTGAATTCTGGCTTATTTTAGAGAGCGAAATTGTAGAGCATGCCCCTCACGGAATATTTGTTTTATGGATCTGAAAATTTTACACAGAATACTACAGACTATACTCTAACCAATACATTTGGTCTTACTGAATTTGGATCTATTATGAATAATTTATGACGCTTTTACACGAAATTCCTATTTTAGACTAGTTACAAGACTTAGCCACAAACCCTATTTTCCATGGAGTGTAACTCCAAAAATACAACGATCACAATTTGAAATTTGTACCACAACTACTTGGATATGTTTCCTCAATGGCCTCCCAATTTCATGGTCTGAATCATTATAGAAAAAAATTCATTGCGAAAATGGTGAGATGACCTATAAATAACATACCTTAGAAAGAATCATCAAAAGAATTTATCCTCCCTTTAATTTCAGCCTTCTTTACTTCACCTTCCCTATGAAATTCGTCTTAGATATCCTTTGGTTACCTCAATCACATGTAGATATTCAATATTCTCAAATGTGATTAAAATGAGAGAGCCTTGCCTCTTATTTATACTTTCATGTAGCTTCCTTGGAAGCATCTTCTAGACCACTTTGTCCACATAGCCACTTTGTCCACATAGTCACCTATGTCCAAGTTTGCCCAATTTGTCACTTGTCCATATATCCAATAGTCACTTGACTACTTAACCCATTTTCCTCATTTTAGGGTTAACCTTCTTATAACCACTTTCCATAATTAGAAAGTTCTCCATTTACTTTATTATTTAAATAATCCTCCTTGACTTTGTCACTTCACTTTATTATTTAAATAATCCTCTTTGACTTTGTCACTTCACTTTATTATTTAAATAATTTCTTCTTTGCAAGAAATTTGACTTCTTTGATCTTTTGGGGCTTCAAACCAACATATGAGGGTCCTCCAACTTCGTAAGGCCATAACTCTCAATCTATGAGGATTTATGTGACGTTCCACATACCGCCAGAAATGGCATGACATGTACTATCCATATAGAATAATATTACCTGCAAATATATCAAAACTCATACCATTATAAATCAAACAAACTTGGGTCCATTACCCAAACTTTTGTGCTACCGAAATTCGCTATTGGACTTTATTCAAGGGTTGACATCAATGACAACCAACCCAATTAATCAACAATCTAGACCAGATGTAATGAAGGCAGTTGGATAGGTGGCACGATTTCAAGTAGCACCAAAGGAATGACAAGTCTTAGTAGTAAAAAGGATTTTCATATATCTCAAAGGAACAAAAGAGTTTGGATTATGGTATCCAAAAGGAAAGGATCTATCACTTATTTTTTACACATATGTAGATTGGGCAGGTTGCATTGATGACTGACGAAGCACTAGTGGAGCAACGTTCTACTTGGGTGAGTTTTTAGTATCATGGTTAAGAAAGCAAAAATCATCGGTATCTTTATCTACAATTGGAGCAGAGTATATTGCAGCAGCATGATGTTGTACACAGGTTCTATGTATAAAAAAAACTTTGACAAATATACAGGTTGAGTATGATAAGCCCATTTCAATCTATTGCGATAATACAAGAACCATTAGTATCTCAAAGAACCCAATGATGCACTCCAAGACGAAGCACATTTCAATCAACTATCACTTTCTACGGGAACAGGTTGCAGAGAAGAACATCAGAGTTGAATATATGGGTAGAGAAGAACAAGTGGTAGATATATTTACAAAACCGCTTCCACGGGAAGCCTTTGAGTATCTTCACTAGAGACTCGTAGTAATTTATACTCCAAAATGAATGATTTTGAATTCTTATCTTATATGTCTTATATTTACACGACGAAGCACCATAAAGAGGACAGTTCTGATTGAGAGATCATTTTCAGGAAGAGTTCAGTCAGGAGGAGTATCCCCAAGGACAGTTCAGTTAGGGGGAGCAGCCCTAGATGGAATTATACCTTTTCCATTGATGAAAAAGGGGGAGATATTTATCAGATGCACAGCATAGAGGCATGGTTCCAGGGGAAGCGATGGCCACATGAAGAGCATGAGTGATATGACTTAAGTATTGCATGACATGAATTTAGTATTGCATCAGAGTGTTTCCATCAATGTCAAAGGGGGATATTGTTGATTAATTGGGTTGGTTTTCATTGATGTTAACTCTTAAAGAAAGTCTGGTAGCGAATTCCAGTAGCACAAAGGTTTGGGTAATGGACCCAAGTTTGTTTGATGGATAATGGTATGATTTTTGATATATTTGCAAGTAAAACTCTTCTAGATGGATAGTACATGTCATGCCATTTCCGGTGGTATGTGGAATGTCACATAACTCCTCACGGTTAGAGAGTTATGGCATGTGAAGTTGGAGAACCCTCAGGAGTCATCTACAAGCCCCAAAAGGTCAAAGTAGTCAAATTGTTTGCAAAGAAGAAATCATTTAAATAATAAAGTGAAGTTATGAGTGTACTATAAGTCAAAGAAGATGCAAAAGAAATTATTTAAATAATAAAGTTAATGGAGAACTTACTAATTATGGAAAGTGGTTAAGTTAAGTGGACAAGTGGTTATAAGTGGGTTAACCTTAAAATAAGGAAAGTGGGTTAATATGGTTAGAAGGTAACCCCTTGAGGAAGCTACATAAAAGTATAAATAAGAGGCAAGAGACTCTCATTCAAATCACACTTGAATATCATTGAATATCTATTTTTCTGAAAGGTTATTTGGGCAGGTATTATTGATAGAGAAAAATTGCAGTAGAAAAAGTGCGGCAAAAAAACTGCAGTAGAAAAAGTGTGGAAGAAAAAGTGCGACAGAAAAATTGCAGCAGAAAAAGTGTGGCAGAAAAAGTGTGGCAAGAAAAGTGCGGTAGAAAAAGTGTGGCAGGAAAACTGCGGAAGGAAAAGTGTGGCAAAAAAAGTGCGGAAGAAAAATCGCAATAGGAAAAGTGCGGGATGAAAAGTGTAGCAGAAAAACCATAGAAAAAAAAGTGTGGCAGAAAACTCGTGGCAGTGGATTCGCGGTAGAAAAATCGCTGCAACAGAACGCTACAATAAGAAAACAAAGGTATGGTTCTCATATGTGTAGTGTTGAATTTATGAATCAAGTTGAGGGTTTTCCTTGTAAATATGTTGGATGCCCTCTTGGGAGTTTATGGCTTGTTGTAGAGTTGATCTGAGGTAGATCTAATGAAGTTTAATATCGGTTCATGTTTGAGGGATTTTGGTTGAGGTATGTTGCTGAAGTTATTGGTACAGATAGAGGTTGTATAACAGTGAGGTTCTAGCACATGGTTTGAGGTATAGACTTGTGCTATATTTTTTGAGGTATATGTGATTAGATCATATTTGGATAATGAAATTGATGAGGGATTTTGGTTGAGGTACATGTTGGGTACATGGAGTAACATGGTTGAGACAATTAGTTGATGAGTTAGCACATACATGAGGTGTATAGTTGATGATGTTGGTACATCTTGATGAGTCATAGTTTATTTGTATTTGATGCATTATTGGTACATATTTGGTGCATGGTTGATGTACTTATTGATAGTACAGGTTGAGGTACAGTTTGGTGCATGGTTGATGCACTTGTTTATGGTAGAGGCTGATTACAGGTTGTTTGGTACAGGTTGGTGCATGGTTGATGCACTTGTTTATGGTACAATTTGATTACAGGTTATTTGGTATGGGTTGGTGCATGGTTTATGCACTTTTGTATGGTACAGGTTGATTACAGGTTGATTGGTACAGGTTTATAACATTATATCTCACAATGATAGTGTGACAGCAGTTCCATCATACTACTTATATTTCAGGGAGGTTGGATGGGTAAATGACACGTGGTTGTAGCCACCTTCCGATTGTAGCTAGAGAACATAGGGGGTTGTAGCCTCCTTCTAGTTGTAGCTAGAGAATTGGGGAGTTGAATCTTCCCTCAGGTTGTAGCCTGAGAAATTAGGGGGTTGGAGCCTTCTTCCAACTGCAACTGGAAAATAAAGGAAGTTGGTGCTTCCAATGAATGTAATTCTTAAATACGTATAAGAAAAATCATTTCATGTTTTTCTCCCGCTTTGGCTTTCCAGGTAAAACACTGGTGTATTGTATATGTGTGTGATTGCTCATTTGTTCATCGTTTATTTACTCTACAACTATTGGATGATAATGCTACATTGATATAACACTTTCATTTTATGGTTAAAAAGGATTAAATTGCTCTATTATTGATTCAGCCCCCCTCTCAGTAATCCAACACTAACATATATAAAAGGAATTCAAAGTTACTTGACTTCAAGTCTTCATCAATGACCATACTTTCTTCTAATGATATAGATTTTGTTGTGCCTTTCACTGCTTTCCTTCTTGATTCCACTTGTCCACTGATTCCATTAATTTGAAATGTTACTATGCTTTCATCCATTGTCATGTATCTATTTAAACCTGTCAAATATCTCATGAAATTATCTCTGTCAATGTTTCATAACCATTGTCCATGATTATATTCTACTCAACTAGACACAATTTTGACCCATCTGTCACTTTACCATTCTAAAATATTCTTTTTTGCAACTTATCATCACATATTATTGTTTCTCAGGTTGAATCAAATGTGTCCACTAGTCTTCTCTATCTGCAAATCAGACTCTACATGTCTGGAACAACCTATATTGAATATATCCCTTCCTAAATACATACGTGGAATACAATCATGAACCTATTCATGTGTAACTTCCAGTTGATACATGCATGGGAACACTACTTATCAATTGATCAATTTGTCATTCTGTAATTCTTGTATCCGACTGTTCTAAATCTGTCTTTACAAACACTTCAAACTGTTAGAAAGATAGTTCTTTGATCTGTAGAGTTGTTGCTTAGACTCCCCTATTAATATTGATATTTACTGGGAGTCTCCAAGGTGAATGGCTCAGAAAAATATCTGCTCTGATGCAAAGTAATCTTCATCTTCGTGTGTAGACTCATCATTGTTTTGAACTCTGACTTCTTCCTTTTTCCTGTGGATTCATTATGATATTGCACTACAATTCCTGAGAGTAAAATCTCTTGGGATTATTCTTTATTTACCTTCTCTTCTTTTCTTTCTCACACTACTGCAAATCCTGTGATCTATGGGACCTCTTATTTATCCACCTTCTCTTCTTGTCTTTCTTTTCTTCTCCAAAGCTTCATGTATCTGGCATTGATGTTTTTTTTCATGGAGGGATCAATCATGTTTCTACAATTCCGAGCTATGTGACCATAATTGTGGAATTTGTAGCATTCAATGTTTTGGGTATCCACGTAGGTATTTCTTTTCTAAACATTTCTTCCATATGATTTTCAATCTACAGCCTTATGTACAAAGTTACTACAAATAAAACAATGACCATAAAAGAAAATTTCATACTTGGGAGTGAATGATCTTCTTTGCAGTGTAGTCCTTCTGAATTCATGCCTCGATTTATCATGATTTTCTATTCTGTTATTTCGTTCACCGTGATTGAATATTCTTTGCTTCTTGAATGTGGAAGGTCTTCTTGAAGATGTATCTCTATTATACTCATTCTTCTTTGATTCTTGCTAACCATGATTTATTCCTTTGAGTACTTCTGCATAACTCTTAGACTCTTATTTATTCTTCTTTTCTGGCAACCTGGAGCACTTCTCTTCAACTGGTTTTGTGGGGCTTCTATTTTCTTAAATACTCTTGTTGTGGTTTGCATCTTCTTTGTATGAGGTCTCACTAATGCATCCAAAACTTGTTTTGTCTAGTACCAGAGAGTTCTTCAATTTCTTGTTGAGTCTGTCAACTTCAATCCTCAATGATACGACTTCCTTGTTTGTCATCTGGATATTCATAAATTATTATGTTCTCTTTTATTCCTCAAGTTGAATCTTCGAGGTGATTTCTTCTTCGATTTTTCTTTCTTCTTGACTGAAGTTTTCTTCAATATTGTTTTCTTTAAGTTATTCTTTCTGCTCTGCTTCCTATCTTAGTGATGCAATTTCGGCTTCTATACACTACTTTTCTTCCAAACGACTTTTGTATGTTTCTTCAATCCTTCTGAATTCTTCTATTTGGACTTGTTTAGGACTTTGAATGCCTTCCTTTAGCTTGATCAATTCTTTCTCAAGTGACTTGTTTTCTTCTCTTTCTTTCTTCAGTTCATCTAACGCACTGAGTAGTTCTACTTCAACATCTACTATGCTTTCTTTGCAATATTCTTCTTCTAAATTTGTTTGACATGATGAGAATATTTCTTCTTGTTCGTCTTTACAATCTTCATTATTTTGATTAACATGCTCTGGCTCTACTATATAATGAGATTCCTTAAAGTATAGATTATGTATCTTATCCCAATTATCTTTGTCTAATGAGCATTGTCCCACTTTGACTTTAACTAAATCATAAAATCCTTCCAGAATCAAATTCATTGTTATTTTATTGTTCCTTTTCAATTCCTTCTTGGTTGCATTATTCGGAGGTCTCTTTGTAGTGGTGTATCCTGTAAAAACTAAGTACCAAACATCATGCCCCTTTGCCTCTAAAAAAATTTTCATTCTTTTTCTCTACATCTCATACTTCATACCAATATGACCATCAAACTATGGTATTCCATTCCTATACAAATTGTTTCTCTCCACGATATTCCTTCCAATGGTTAGATTGTTTCTTGAAGGACCCATTCTGATACCAATTGTTGGAATACTGAGAGGGGGGAGGTGAATCAGTATGAGAAATTTTTACCACTTTTAACCACAATATATAACCTTCAAATTTATCAATAGTATTCAACAATTTATCATTAACATTCAATATATCATCAATAGTATAAATTAACAGTGCATAACAAGTAACCACAGATACAAAGTACACCAGAACTTACGCGGAAACCCAAATGGGAGAAAACCACGAAATGATTTCTTATATATATAAAGAATACATTCATAGGAAGAACCAACTTTAAAATTCTCCAACACCAACTAGAAGGAGGCACCAACCCCCTGATTTACAGGAACCAACCTAAAGGAATCTACAACTCCCTGATTTCTCCGACATAAACTGGAAAGAGGCTATGACCCCCTGATTTAAAGGCACCAACCTGAAGGAAGATCCAACTCCATATTTCTATGACACCAATTGGAAGGAGGATACAATTGCAAGTTTTAAACCTGTGAAGTAAAGCAATGCATATAGATTCTTAAGAAAAACATAATTTAATCAATGTCTCATGCACATAGTACACAAAGATTTATACTGGAAACCCTCAACCAGGAAAACCTTTCTTATATTCATTATATCGAATTTCACCATTCATTATACAATATATACAATGTTTTTAGGTATTCCGTAGATACCAAAACCCTAATCCCTAAAATCGGGATTATTTTTAGTAACCCGCTAAAAATAGCAAAATCCGCTAAAAATAACAAAAACTGCACAAAAAAAAAATCAGGGCGTTGCCCCGAATGATGCACGTAACCAGGGGGGGGCATACCTGGCCCCCCTAGGAAAGCACCCGACGCACATGGAACAAATAGAGCACTACTATGAGGGATCGTCAGAAGCAGTTGTCATATCTAATGCGGCCACACACACACATGCAAAGAATATAACACATACCCAACAACAACCCCCTTTCCTTGCCCCATCCTTCTGCCCTGAAATACAAGTGTCAAATCAATGTCACTACCACTGACCAACCTGTCACTGTGACAACAACCAACCTATCATTGTCACTGTCACATCAACCAACTTGCCACTATCATTGTCACATCAACCAACCTGTCACTGTTAGTGTCACATAAACCTGTGACTACCACTATCAAATCAACCAACCAATCACTGTCACTATCACAACAACATGTTGACTACCACTATCACATCAACCAACTTGTCACTGTCATTGTCACATCAACCTGTGACTACCACTATCACATCAACCAATCTGTCAATGTCACTGTCACATCAACCATGCACATCAACCTGTACCATACCATGTACATCAACCATGTACCATCTCATGCATCAACCATGTACCATATCATGTACATCATAAGATATCATCAATGAAGTTCCTCAAGCATAATCAAGATAGCCATAATACCAAGATGTCAATATAACCAAGATGTGCCACTAATCAATGTACCATAACATCACTAAGGTTTACCTAAACATGTACCAACATCACAAAGATATACCTTAAACCATGTGCCTCAAGTATGTTCCAACAATCATAAACCATGCACCATGAGATGCCATCAAACATGTACCATATCACTCATATACCATACATCCAATCTCCATATGCCAAGTATCCAAGATGTTCCTTTAACAATGTATCATGGAATCACCAAGGTGTACCATGCACAATCACTACAATTACATGCCTCAATAATGTACCATACCATAACCAAGCATAAGCCTCAAAACTAGAACATAAGCATACTTGTAATCCTGCAGAAACCCTGTTGTATTAGATAACAGATAAGTAGACCAACCTGGGCATCAACAACTTGGTACCAACATTTCTCACCAGTTATGTCTTGTCCTTGCGGGACTAATACCTCTTGTCATGTGGGGCCTCGCATGACAAGCACTAGGAAACCCATGGGGGTGCCTCGCGGGACACTAGTTGTCTAACTTACGGGGGTCAGACAAATTAGGGTTTCCTCAAAAATTCTCTCTCTCCTCTGCAAACCTGAAACTTATGGGCTTCTCACTCTTTTGTTGCCTTATATTTTTTCGTCGCAAAATTTCCAAAAGATAACTTTCTCACTTAGAGATATTCAATCAAATGTATAAGTGAATGTACGTATGAGAGACTTCTTGAGGTGTATATATACTTTTTCTAAGTAACCTCTCTCCTTAAATTTAGGGCTTCTAGTACTCTCTTGTTACAACCACTTTACCCTTTCATTAGTCAATTGTAACCATCTAGGGTCTTCTTAACCATTCTTCGGGGATTCCAACTTTATGAGGGCATATCTCCCTAACCATGAGGAACCACATTGTGTACCACCCATCACTGAAAATGAAATGACGAGTATTATCCATCTATGAATGCATTACCTACATTTACACTTTCCTTCATGTACTTATTCCTCTATCAACATTGGGCTCATGACCACACCTTTGGGGCTTCTTGTAGGCTTCTTCAAATGCACCCATCACACCTCTTGACATCAACCACTCTTGTTGACATCAATGACAACTAACTTACCAACAACATTGACCATATCTCTGAGGATTCCAAACTTCTCCAAGGGTTGAAATCAATAACAGCCAACTATCAAACACAAGTAGAAGAATCCAAAAGCACAAGAGACAAGATGGAGCGAATTTCCCAAGTAGGGAGAAAATTTCAGCTAAGAATGTTATGTAATTTTCAAGTGATGATGAAAAAATGAAAGTGAGGTGACCTCTATTTATATGAGGTCACCTAAAACCAATTTGTACACTTTGAAATGTCAACAAAAAATTAGAAGGAGGTTGACCTCCTCTGTTTTCCTTTTACAAATTAAAAATATAAAATTATATAAATTAAATCCCTTAGAAGGATGATGTCATGCCCTAAAGGGTGAGTCTAGGCCTCAAACATGAGACGTTGAACCTCTAGAGGAAAGTCGTTGGGCCTCCAAAGGCTATGTGTCCATATCTCATGCTCTAGAGTGTCGTGTCATGCATATTCCTTCTTCAAACCACGTCATCTCTCTTCCATAACCATCAATCCCACAAACCATGGCCCCTCTCATAACATCAAGGCCTGGAAGGTGACATCTTGGGCCTCCAAAGGCAAACATCTAAGTGGAAGGGGATATCATGTCCTCACCTAGTGGTTTCCAAGTGCCTCCAAAGGGAACATTCATCATCTTAAGTGTGCAATCACTCTGGGGTCCCAATCCCATACTGTGGGGAATAATGTCCATCCTTGGGTTTTTCAACCCCCCATGAAGGTTAAAATGGCACAATCCTCCATGGAAAAGCTTACACCTTGCAAGGTCCTGCAACGAAAAACAAGTGCACCCTCCAAGGGTCCATAAGTCACATGTATCATTCCAAGTAAGCCATAATTAATAAAAGAACCACCCAAACATGTGCATTAAATCCCCCCTTTTCAAATTAAACAAATGCTCAAATACCATATAAAACTTTCCAAATTTAAGTATGGGAGGGTTGTCATGGTACCCTATTGGGTAGATCAACCCCCAAGTCAAGGAGTGTTTCTCAATAAGACCCTCTCTAATTCATGTAAAAGAGTATGAGGTGGATAGGGGTACGAATTTTGGGCATGGGATTTCTTGACATACAAGGGATCATATTGTCTCATTTATGGGTTCCTTTGTAGAGGGTGTGTTGCATCCTTGTTTGCAATGAAAAACATTTCCAAGCCCTTTATTTTCCATTTATTTATTATGGTCCAAAACATTGAGTGATATGTGCAATGGAAAGTAAGGAGCATTGCAATTCCACTTGAAGCTAATAACACATTTATTTTCATGTGGAAGGAAAGTAAAAGACATCGCAAATGCATTCCCTCAACAAGAGGGACATTTATTTAATTATGTGTTTTCCTTTTTTACAGGTCCTCGAATTTTTTTGGAGAAGCATTTCATTTCTTTCAGGACCTTAAAGAGATCATCTAGAGGATAATCCACAACTCTTATATTTTTCTAGCTACAACACCTCTAGGCCTTTAACCCCTTATTCCCATGAAATGAGGTACAAGCCCTTCTTGGGGTCAATAACCCTGAAAACCCAAAAGATGAGGAAATGAAAGGGAAGAAGTGTGGAAGGTGGTGAGTATGGATGGGAATGGTATGAATGCCCTTAAAGGAGACCCCCTAGTAGAAACCATTTTCCCAAGGGTGACCCACTTACTAGTCAAACATGTCAACCACCAAGGTGAAATGAGGTAAAATGCATAATTTCCAAGAAAACATTTTCAAAATAAAGAAAGGACCCTTTGCAACATGTTCAAATGCTTCAGTTATTAAAATGACACTTACCATGATATTTGACTTGTTACCTCATGAAGCGAGACCTTCTATTATCTATGGGCCAAACTGGTGTAGTGGATGTTGTTGCTACCAATAAATGGTTATTTGTGGTAATAGGAGGGGATATGTCCGCTCATCTATATCTTGACACTCCACGTATTCAACCTGGGAGCCTTGAGACATCGTCTCTTTAGTTACCCCTATTTTAGGGGGGTAACAGGCATAGTAGGGAAAATTGCACTAGTTGAGTGAGAAGAAGAATAAGTCAATACTTGTAGGAGGTAGGCCTATGATTGTTCCAAGGCTTGGATTGAAAATTTCTTGTAGGAAGTTGTGCCTTGTTTAATTATAGTATGTAAATAAGTCATAGGGAGTTGGTTGTGATATTCTATTTTGTAATATGGTTTCTTTACTTGGATGAATGTTATGTTCCTTGTTTTCTTTGTATTGAATAAGTATTGAAATATTAGATAAGTATAAGTATTGCGAGGATGTTTTAAGGTTGTAGTTGGATGCATGCGTTGGGTGAATTGGGTTGTGTTCGACATAGTTGTGAATCTAACATATTGTAGCTTAAGAAGAATTTATGGGAAAAATTTAAGTGAAGATTCATAGTCTGGTTGTAGTAAGCACAATTGGTCAAGCCATTGTGGCTAAGGAAAGGAAGTGTTGCATGACTAAAGATGATGAAAATAAAAAAATTGGGAAAGACTCTTAGGTCCGTGAAAGCACTGCTCTTCCCCTAGGATCCCTACATCAAGGAGACTCATTTGAAGGAACATCTTATTTAGTGCATTTGATATATTATAATAGGATATTTCCCCCTCAAAGAATATTCTTATTCATTCACTCTTTCACTTTATTTATGCATGGAATTACTGAAGTGGGTCATTTCTATGCTTATTTGGCTATTTAGTAAATAACATTATTTCCATCCTTCTTTCCACAAAGACTAAATGAGAGGGTCTTCTACATCATCTAGGGAGAAAATATCTTGCCTCTATGGGGAGTCCAAAAAATGTTAAAGAACCCTATAATTACTAGCATAATTCAACCGCATATCAACGCCCACCCTTATCTTCTCACCATTGGAAATCTTCCAAGATAACCAATTTCCTAGGAGAGGAAAAGACAAAGCCAAATCTTTCTAGATAACATAAAATTTTGAAATATATTTAACAAGTTACCCGATCCATTATTCAACGGTCAATGGGTTAATATATTTTTACATAATTACCTTTTGACATAAATTCTCATGATTGAGAATTCTCCTTAAACTCTTAGTTGTTAAAAAATTTCAAAGTTGGTGAGTTTTATTTAGACCCACTTCCAAACATTTTTAGGCCTTGAAATATTTGTCCACTTGACCAAGGAAACACTCTCCTGTTCTTTTTTTCCTATCCATAAAAACTCAAAATATGTTTTCCTAATCTTCTCCATCATGCTTTCATAATCTTCTCCAACATGCCAACAGGAATGTAAGCCATAGAATCAGAAATGCATAGCTATGGCTTCAAAAGTTGATTTGACTAAGGTTAGTATGCCCCCCTCTTGATATCCATTTGTTACACCATGAAATTCTTCTCTTTTGAATTTTATGTTATAACCATATACAATATCTAAAACCATAATCATTAGGTTTAGTATAAAACCTAGGTGCTTGAAACCCTTATTAAAAACAATTATATTGTATTGTATAATTATGATGATCTCCATTCCCTAAGCTTGAGTACACCATTACATAAAATGGAGGATTTTTGTGTATCGAATTCCATACCTCTTTTTGTACAATATAAATCTAAAAAATCTTTGAGTTTTGTTTCCTTACTAAGATATCCACTCTCAAAAAACAACACATAATCCACAAATAACAAGTGGGACAAGGCTAAAGATCTTCCCGATTTTTTTCCTTTTATGTTGCCATTAATCTAGTAGGCCTTCACTACTCTACTAAGACGTTCAACCACCAGTTAAAAAAAGAGAGGGGATATTGGGAAGCCCTCCATAAGGCCCCTTGTTGGTTTTAAAAAGCTATAGGCATAAAAATTTATCATAACTATAAAGGAACTTGAGGAGAGGCATCAAATAATCCATCTTACCATAGAAGGACACATACCAATATGAATTACAACCAATCCCAGATACAACTAAATGACACAATAATATGCCTTAGATAAGTCAATATTGGTAACTATAGCACTAAGATTCTTAACTTTGATTGTATGCAATCCCTTCTAGGTCATTCCAATTGCATCATGAATCTATCTATTGTTAAGAAAACCAAATTGTTCATGGGAGATCCTAAGGGGGTCACTTAGAAAAAAAAATTGAAAGACATGCATTTATGGATATATAAAAATTACCCATGTTCTTAGAATTTGTAACATACTACTCCTATTTCTCTAGTCCCCTAATGGTAAATTGATTTATAATTATTAATGGTTTGTTATTGAAAATCTTACCAATTTTTAACAAATAATTCAGTTAACTACTAAAAACTATTTCTTCCAAATAATTTTAAAGTCCCCTATCCCAATTATTTAAAATTATACCAAAATATATGTGATAAAATTAAATACCCCCTATATGCAATCACATGATATTTTTCAAACTATTATGGTGACCAACCTTACACCCTCCCCTTCTCCCCCTGTTTGTTGTGGGAGATATGATAAGGAGAAAAAAAAAGACTTATTTTAGCCTCCTAGCAATAATCTTTACAATAATTTTATATAGGGATTTGCATAGTGAAATGGGTCTAAACTCCTTGAAGGATGAAGAATATTCTTTCTTTGGGATCATTTCTACGAAGGTAGAGTTTAACACAACCAAAATGTACTATATTTTCTAGATTCTTTTATAAATTTGAGCAAATCATATTCTATCATATCATTGAATCCGAAATAAAATCCAATGTTTGATCCATCTAGGCCATGGATGTTATCCTTTTGAAAGGATTCCATTACACCCATCAATTTCTCTTTAGATATCTCTACCATCAATTTTTCATTTGTTTCTTCTTCAAT
The DNA here is from genome assembly GCA_009831015.1 of Picea engelmannii. Classification (NCBI taxonomy): domain Eukaryota; kingdom Viridiplantae; phylum Streptophyta; class Pinopsida; order Pinales; family Pinaceae; genus Picea; species Picea engelmannii. The sequence goes on along the minus strand of ML776967.1, from coordinate 2,895,317 downwards.
AAATCTTGAAAAGAAGGAAGAAATATTTATTATCTCAAAAATATTAATTCTATTAGGCTCCTAGTATAATCTGCTAAAATCATAAACCCCCCAATCATCAATTTCATGGAATATTCTCACCTTTTTTCCATCTTATCCTTCCATCTCCTGGATTATATTCATGTTCTTCTCTGCTTGGAATAGTTTTGGGAGAGTTTCATATTTTCATCTCCTTGGGGAGCCATATGGCTTTGATTTTCATCCTCCATTTAGCTTCTTCACATTTTATCATTTTCTTTTTGTTTCCCTCAAGCTCCATTAGCTTATCCTTTTCTTCACTAGATAATACCCCAAGACTATTATGTTCATATATTTGTGTTTGTTGGAATTCAACTTATGTTGAGTACTATGGAGAATTCAACTTGGATTAATATATAGTTGTATTATTAACTCTTTGAACATTTTGAGAGAACTAAAGCATTGCATATCCTAATTATGTAGGGTTGAAAGGCATCAATTATTTCATGACCAACCTCACAAAATCTTCATTCGATAACCAAAACTGATTGAATTTAATGGGTTTAGCTAGTTTTCATAATCTTTCTTTATCTAAATCACAATTGGTAAGTGATATAGAGCCCCCCCAATGGAAACCCATGATATAATTCTATCAAATCCATTCATAACCACCTCAGATACTAAAAACCTATCATGTTAGAAATGCCCTCTTTTTCACTCTAAAATTTCTCTAGGCATAAGTCGGATATGTTCCACTTCATAGAGACCAACTTCTTCAACTACATCGAAATTATTCAATGAGATTGTCCATCCCTATTGTTTCCCCCACACTTCAACCCTTCCAGTAACAAATTTTATATCTCCCCCAACAATTCATTATAATTCTTCAGTAATTCTTTTCCAAAAAAATCATCCCAAAACACTTTCATGTATATATATATATATATATATATATATATAAACCAAACAACAGGTCTTCCATGTTTCTAGATAATGTAATTTGGTCCATATATCTACAGGAATAAAGGAAGAGTTTTGTAACTAGAAATAATGATTCCAGCAAGTCACCACCCTCGGGATCAACAATTGGCATCTAAGGCTACAAAGTGCTAGTTATTCATAAAGGAAAACAAAATTTCCTTTGTTTTCTCTCCCTTGTCCATAGTCTATTGGATCAATAGAATTCCCAATTTATGTCACTTAACCAATATTTATAGGGTTTGTTTGTTATGGGATGATCCCAATCCCTAATGTTTGGAGAGAGGGATATCATGGTTTAACCTTTATAGAGACAATCTTGAGGCAAGACCAATCAGACAATGACCATACAAACTAAATCCGATATATAAGCAAAAATTTAAAGCTGAGATCGATAGGATGCTTGAAGCTGGAATCATAGAACCTGTGGAAGAATCAGAATGGATAAGCCCGATGGTAGTTTAGGAGAAAAAACAAGGCAGGATAAGAATATGCGTAGACTTGAGGAAGTTGAACGATGCGTGCCTACATGACCCGTTCCCTACACCCTTCACAGATGAAGTGTTATAGAACGTAGGAGGACACGAAGTTTACTCCTTCACTGATGGATTCTCAGGCTACCACCAGATCAAGATAGCACAGGAAGACAGATACAAGACCACTTTTGCTACAGAATGGGGATCCTACCAGTACACAGTCATGTCGTTTGGACTAAAGAATGCAGCAACGATATTTTCCAGAGTAGTTATAGCTGCATTTAAGGAATTTATCCAGCAATTTCTAGAGGTATACTTGGATGATTGGACAGTCTATATCCTATTGAAAGACCATGTAGAGGTCTTGTGGTTAATGTTAGAAAGATGTAGGTAGTGCCATATATCATTAAACATCAAGAAGTGCATCTTCAAAACACCGTTTGGGATACTATTGGGCCATATAGTATGCAAGCAAGGTTCACTGGTAGATCCTGCAAAGATTTCAATAATTGTTAACTTGCCACCACCAAAAATAGCTCCTCAACTAAGAGCGACATTAGGACACACAGGATACTATGGAAAATTTATCAAAGGGTACACGTAGATCACTGCATCAATGAAGAAATTGTTAAGGCAAGATACAAAGTTTCAGTGGAATGAGGATTGTCAACATGGTCTGGATACAATAAAAGAAAAGATGGTAACAACGCCAATACTAGTATTCCTAGACTGCGAGAATACATTTTGCGTACATGTAGATGCATCAGCCATAGCACTTGGAGCTATTTTGGCGCATCTAGGAGTGAGAGATTTGGATCATCCGATAGCATTTGCGAGCAGAAAACTATCAGAATCATAGCATAACTACAACACTATAGAGAGGGAAGGCCTAGCTATGGTCTACACACTGCAGAAATACAGAGATTACTTACTAGGAAAACATTTTACAATGTTCACATATCACTCAGCCCTTAAGTACCTAGTCAACAAGCTAGTGCTGGGGGGGAGAATCTGTCGATGGTTACTACTGTTTCAAGAATTTGATTTTGAAGTATTAGTCAATCCAGGGAAGCTAAACGCAGGATCTGACCACCTATCAAGGATCACAAATAGAGAGGAACATACAAATTTAGACAACTTTCTGGATGCACAGTTATTTTCAATTCAGATCGTTGATGAATAATTCACAGACATCATCCAATACTTGAGTAGAGGTTCTAGGCCATAGGAATATAACACCACACAAAAGAAAAACCTGGTAGTCTGGGTTGCATACTATCAGTTGATTGCAGAACTCTTATACAAAATGGGCGCAGATAGCATCTTGCGAAGATATGTGGTAGAACATGAATGACCAAGGATTTTAGAAAAATCCCATGAGGAAATAGCAGGAGGACATTACACAGACAAAGTTACTGCATAGAAGGTATTACACATAGGACTATGGTGGCCGACCATTCACAAATACTCCAAAGAGTACTACCATGGATGTGATGTATGTCAAAGGGTTAGTAAACCTAATAGAAGGGACGAGATGCCATTGTGACCACGGGTAACTTTGTAGGTATTTGAAAAAAGGGAAATAGATTTTGTGGGACCAATTAACCCACCAACAAAGAGGATAGGAGCAAGGTACATAATTACTGTGACAGAATACCTGACAAGATGAGAGGAAGTAGAACTAGTCAAAGATTGCAGCACAGAAACAACAACACACTTTCTATTTGAAAAAGTGATCACTAGATTTAGGTGCCCAAGAATTTTGATGAGCGACCAAGGCACTCACTTCATTAACAACACTATTAAGGCTATGACTAAGGAATTTTAAGTTCATCATCAAAATAGTACACAATATCATCCACAAGCAAATGGAACAGTAGAAGAATTTAACAAAATCCTTAATAATGCACTGACAAAGATCTGTAATGTCAATAGGGATGATTGGGACCTAAATATAACAACATTATTGTGGACATACAGGACCAAATGCAAGAATTTGATAGTACACACACCATTCAGATTGGTATATGGACAAGAAGCAGTGGTTCCATTAGAATTTTTGGTACCCATTCTGCGTGTAGTTGCGATTACGAACATGACATAACGAGGTGCAGTACAGGACAAGATGAATCAATTGATGATAATGGAGGAAGATAGGATCCTATCAGGGTTCCACCAACAAGTTCAGAAAGCAAGGGACAAATCTTGGCATGATAGACATATCAAGAAGAAAAATTTCAAGGAAGGAGACTTAGTGTTGATGTATGACAGTAAATCCATTCAACGCCTGAGAAAACTCAGAATGCACTGGTTAGGACCATGTGAAGTAAAAATTGTCACAGATGGGGGAGTTGTACAGTTGAAGGACTTAGGAGGCACATAACTCAGAGGGATGATCAATGGGATTCGACTGAAGTTGTACAAGGATAGACATCACCCCCCCGCAACTTGAAAGATATCGTGCACTTTGTGAAAAAAAAAAGGCAGGATATCAAATGATACCAACAAAAGAAAAATTCATCGAAAGGAGAAAGAGCACGCACACTTGGAAATATGAGCCCGAAGGAGACAAGGCCAATGGTCAGTTCAAAGAGAAAACAAGTGGGAAAGGCAGCTATGACAAAAGAAGCTCTAAGTGAAGAAGGCTAGTAGAATTGAATGGTGAAAACAATTGATGAGACGTCACATTAATCATGCCAACTGGAGACAAAGAGGGATATTAATGGTAAGTACGAAGGAACCGATGGTTCATTGAATCCATAATCGCACTAACTTCTTCTACAAGCTTCACACGATGCCAATACAAAGAAAGGACGTGGGAGCAAAGATCTTATTGTGAAATTGGAAAAGGTAGAAAGAGATAGAGCATACGAAGTAGGGAGTAAAGGTTGAAGAGTTTACAGAGTTTGTAGAGGCTACTGAGCTTAATGAACAAATTTTTTTTACCACCATGGCACCACCTAAACAAAGAGAACCGAGCCAGACAACTAGACAACCCCGAGTTAGGACCAGAGCACAAACGCAATTGCAGGGAAGCGAACAAACACCATCTCAGCCACCATAAGTCATCAATGTGGAAAAAATCCCATCACCAGATACAACAATGGGTAGCCCCACACGCATAGAAGAAGAAACCCAGCAGACAACCCTTGTGGGCATGAACATTGATATGCCGGAAGAGGGGCAGGGCTGACAAAATCAAGATGCAGGTAGCCAAGTGCAACCAAAAAATCCCATAGAAGCACCGAGACTCAATGGGACTGCTCCAAACCAGGAAGAAACAATCATGCCATAAGAATCACAGAAAATTGTATCAGAACAGCCACAGGAGGGAGTAGTGGAAGATGTCACTGGCTGACCATAACAGGTTGTTGAAGAACAAAAAATGGAGGCTAGAAACTCAAGTCATCCACCACTATGAAAGGACAAGCAAACAGTACCTAGGTCACCGCGCAGACAACCCACTGCATCAATTGTTTTTTTTCACATACCGGAAGGGGTACAGGTAAAAGCAGATTTGGTAGGTTATGTAGAGAAATTGAGGTACTCATACCATGATGTAATGGACATGGAAAAGTTCCCAGAGTTCACTAAGCAAATCTATCTACAGACTGTGGGTATATATCCCTTTGGGGAACCAATTCATCAACCAGTCCAGTGGGCAACAGGACTAGAAAAAACTGAGATTTTAGGTCTATTGGACCTACCACACTTTGGAAGAGGCCAGTATGAAAATAGTCGCTTCAAGTAGTTGACGGCAGTCACACATGGTGGATATCTATGGATGGACCAATTCATCTCAATAGACGTAGAGTTCATTGCACACATCATAGGGATGCCATCACGAGGCGTGGATCCTGCATAGTTCCTCGAGGAAAAAACAAAGGAGTAAACACTGGTCAAGGAGATGAAGAAGAAATACGACACCGAGAGGGGATCATGCAGAATCATTATCAAGCGGATTAGTGACATTGCGACAATAATGGCCACAAAAATTATGGCATGCAAGCTTCTTAGAAAATTCCACAAGGAGGAAGTCCTAACCGGGGTTGTCACAGCTATAGCATAATGTGTCAAGGGCACCACACGTAGTTGGGCCCCCTATTTGTTGAATCTATTCTTATATGACTACAAGGATGCGCGGGATCTGGGGACCAAATTTCATTATTCATGGTTGATCATCCTGATATCCATTATGGGATAGAAGGAACTAACTTACACATTTTTCGCCACTAGACCCAAACCCTGCCACAGAGCGTGATACTTATCGATTGGAGCCGTTTCGGATGCCAAGAATAGAAGAATCAATGTAGCTATATTCGAAGGATATCTTCACGACCTACATGAGACTATTGCCAACACGTGGAGGATAACACTGGAAGATTTTGCATACTATCAGGGCATAGTCAATTTCAAATCCACTAGACATGCAATGTGGATCTAGGAATAGAAGAACCCTGACAAACAATGGCTACCACTGCACTACTGCATCACAAAGGGGGACATACAAATGGCCATTAAGGATTGGGAAGAAGAATGGAGGATTCCATTCCTTACTCGATACATTCCCGCAGAGATAGAGGAGGAGGAGGTAAGACAGGAACATACACATGTTGAGGAGGTAGGGAAAGAACAGACACAACCCCGGGAAGTAACAGTTCCCAAGAAACCAAGGATAGGTCAGAACAAGACACAGCTGAAGAAAGGGGGGACATCCAAGATAGGAGTTCAGAAGAACAACATACACATGCCACGAGTACAATAGAAACAGACCAAGGCTAGACTAAGCGGCCAGCCACCCAGACAAGGGGTGCATGCAAGAAGATGAAGTCCCATAGAATGCCTCATGTATACACGATTACAGAGGATGATGCAGAAATGGTGGCTCAAGTGGTTCAGGATCACACATTCAAGGATTTTGAGAATGTTGTGTGCCAACGGGATAGAAATGAAGAAGAGTTGACATACATGCAACAACTCCTCGGGCAGATTGGGGAAGCCCAGGCAGCCGACAGCATCGTAGAAATGGGCTCATCAGCATCACAGATAGGAGGATAGCCTAGCGCAAGAAAGTAGGACATAATCCAAATGATAACATAGTCGAGTTCAATGTTTCACATCACACCTAGCATGTTGTGCATGGATGAAATTGTGGGGCAGACACCCCTAAAGGACTTGGCTCAATTGTAGTTGGTATTGCCACGGATACCAAGCAAGGAAGTATATAAATTGCAGGTCAGTGTCACACATGAAGTACAGTCTCCTGTTGTTATCGAACTAATCTATAGGTGCGGACACTAACTGATATCCCTAGATCCACCTGGATCTAGAACAAAACAGGATAGGACAATACTCTTTCCCTAAGTTTTGACTATTGAATTAACTAGGAGGAAGAAACAAGTAACATACCTTATTATCGCTTCCTATGGTCTTTGTTTCTCCCGCTTCGCTCCAGTTCTCTCGTGTAGTCAAGACCAAGAAAACACAAACCAACCAAAGTGAAGATAGCACAATATATTCAACAGTTAACCTATGCATATGATCAAGGAATTACACAATAAAGTGGAAATAGCTTTATGGGAAAGGGACATGCCACTGTATCATATAAATGGAAAGTAAAGATTACAACCTAAGCCTTGATGTCGCAAACTTCCTTTCGATGGCCCTTGGCTCCGACACACACACTTGCTCAATCCTTGTATGAAGAAGATCAAATCCTCTTGATAGACTTGCTAGAGTCTCCAAGATGTTGTTCAGCTAAGTCCTCCACACAATTATTTCACCAATTCTCCAATGAATCTTGCTTAACCTTTTCCATGAGAATTCCCTCAATATATAGGAGAGAATGAATTAGTTACTTGGATAAGAAAGATCCCAAAATATCAGGGAATCCAGTACTAGGATAACCATTCAAATGCCAACCCATCCTTCTAGAAGATTCCCTTCTAGAAACATCAAGAATTCATCTTTTTCCATGCTTTAGGAAGAGTTCGCACCCTAGCAGTTCAACACAGTGCAAACTTCTCGCACCCTAGCTTAAGGCAGCCTGTGAGAATGGGTCATTCTCGCAGGCAAATGTATTAGCAGCCTGCGAACCTTCTTCAAAAATGAGATTTCTGGAAAGAGAAGAAAGTAACTTTTCTCAGGAGAAAGTTCTTATGAAGAGCCTGAGTACACCATCATCAATACATCATCATGATGACCAAACTCATGGGTAACAAAATTCCCCCCAAAGTATGAGGTTGGAACCAGTGACAGGCGAAAGACTTTGTAAGTTGCATGTGTGTGTCAGAGACCAGGAGCACACCTAATCGGAAACCTGCGAACAACCAAGAATCTGCAGAATATCATATATACCAATTCTGAGGTAGGCATTCCCATACTCAGATCATAGATGGATAACATTGTAGACCTGGGTCATGGCCACCAATTATACACTGTGGATCCATGCCATCAAAATATAGCATAGCCACCAGGAATACACAGTGGATCTATGCGAGAAATTTTAAATTAAGACGACATAGCCACGAGACATACACAGTGGATCTATGTGTCACAGATTATACATACTCCATCGCAACCTGGATCAAAGAGATGATATCCAGGGTCTTCAATCTCGTTGCCCAGAGTACAAATCTAACCATGTGATTACATGTGTTGAAGTCGAACATGGCAGAAACCACTTGATTACCGGTCATTAATGAAACCGTTAACAAGTGCGAGGGAAATCACCATTGATGTCAATGACTCCCAAGGTACCCTAGTACAATCCATTGAGTCCAAATAAATGAGTTGAAGTCGAACATCCGATAGAATCTTTCGATCAGGGGTCAATGATGTAAACCCATTGTCAAAAGCGAGAAAACCTACCATTGAGGCATGCAAGTTCCAAGGTACCAATTAATTTCTAAGTCTAATTCCTGGATAATGAGTTGAAGTCGACAGGAACAAAACTCGTCACAGGAGGGCCTTGATGTATCCCCCATCAATGACACAAAATGAGTAACAGATTTTGAAGGTGAAACAGAATATGATGTGAATTGGACTAGACACAGGGAAGGCCAACATGGAGAGAATGGATAACTGCAGATGGCTGACTCAATATAGGTTTCAAATGGACTTCTCTTGAACATATGAACGACATGACCAATGATTTGGCAGCATTGACTTAAAGACGACACAGGGAATGACCTTGTAGCAAAACGAATGATAGACAAATGGATTTCCCAAACCAGCTTCAAATGTGATGAATGGGGGTGTCATGTTCAAGAGTGACACTTACTGCCAATCAATACGAAGATGAAAACATATCCCTTTCCCAAATTTTCCCCCACCATTTCTGGCAAGTACCTCTTTATTTTTACGCAAGCTTGAGGAGGATAACATATGCTTGTTGATGTAAGCTCATCCTTCGGACGAGTCCCTCGAAGTATGTTTAACGAACCCTAAGAAGGAGTGGTTCGGTCTCATTATGGGTCTGTCGATGTTTGTTTAACGAGTCCAAAGATAGAAAACTCGAAGGTTTTTCAAGATTATAGAGTTTGGAAAAACACTTAAAAGAGAACTCTCTCAGTTCCTTTTTCATAAAATAGTCTGGACAAGACCAAAAAAGAGATAAATTATTGCTCACCAGACGCTTACTTCAAATACTTTATCAAGAGTGAAAATAGCAAGGTCGCTCGACGATCTTTTCATGTTTAGAGAGTCTGAAAAGAGCTTAAAGAGGACTCCAGGGGGGTTCCTTTTTCGTATAACCTTGTTGAGCCCGAAAAAGTGATAAAAGTATGCTCAATCTCGTTCTCATGTATTTACGAGCGCAAGAACGGACAAAGACCACGCTCGAGGTTTTTATATAAAAACCATAAAAAACAATCAAAAACACGCGATGACAAAGAAAAATATGTTTGTATCCCTGTATTTGATCATCAAAATCATCACGCCTGCAAGAGTTACACTCAACATGACATTATGGATTAGGGTTTAATAGATAAATAATCATAAAAAACCAAAATGACATAGTAAAAGTAAATAAAAGGAGTAAATGCTCTTTTTACCACATCATTTTTACATTTCACTATTGAGCTCAAAAACCCCCTCTTTTACCCTCCAAGTTCGGCGTCAGATTGCGGGAGCTACGAGAGACCATTCAGCAATCCGTTTGCGACAGTGAGGTAGGCTCTTCGTCCTTAACACTTTCATGGTTCAATTTTGTAATTTCATTGGTTAAATTTTCATTTTTAGGTTGATTTTCCAAGCCCTGCATACGCGCTGCCATTCTCGCAGGCAGGCTATACGGGGCCTATGAGAATGAAGCATTCTCGCAGGTGAGCCTAAGGCCACCTGTGAGGTTATCACACTGTGCACACAGGGCACCTATGAGAACCGCAAAGCTCAATTTTTTTTTTAAAATTTAGCCAATAAAAGAGAATGAACTCATGAAGAAAGTTGCTAATCTTCTTATTGTGTCTCTTATGCAGATAATTGGCCATCAACATGGTGCTTGAATGGCGCAAAAGGGAACATGAAGAAGACAATGCAATGGTCGAAAATAATCCACCTACTATTGCCGCTTTGAGAGATTGTGGACTCTTGAAGTACTTTCGTATCCCGGGCATGAGGGCCCAAGTCAGACTATTAGAATACCCGGTGCGCATGTGGGACCCTGATCAACAAGTTTTTCAGGTGGGGGTCCACACACTATCCTTAGACATTGAGAACATTTACTTTTTGACTGGATTGTCATGGCGAGGGTACTATGTGAGCCTGACTGGTAGTAGAGGTGGTGGGCTAAAGATGAGTGAATACTGTAATTTACACTGCGTTCCCGAGGCTGAGAGAAAGAAAGGAAAAGTAGCTATCTGGGGAGTACGAGACTTGACCCTCCGTACTATCCTTTTCACTATAGCTCGGATCGCTAGGAGTTCTGCTCCTCACATGGCATTACAAAGTTACTTCCAGTATGCTATTGAGTGTATTGAGCCTCGAGTGTTCAACTGGGTAGATGTTGCGCTTCATAGTATAAAAAAGAAATTGACCAAATGTAGGCAAGGTGACCTGAAGCAATTTGGGTACGGATCTTTGCTAGTATCCTTCTTCCTTGAGCGGGTCCCATTACTGAGGCTACAGGTGGAGTGGAATTTATCGGCTCCCAGGGATCCACGGATGTTGATATGGTGTCGACTCATGGCCCAGCACATAGCAGGACCGATCATCAAATATGATGATACTTTCTTTGACTGGCTTCAACCACAGATGTTGATGGTTGATGACTACGCTTATGCCGGATTGGATTTCCGAGGAGATCCGGATTTGGTATTGCTAGAGGATTCTCAGTGGGGGGACCTTGGTAAGAAGTACACACATTTTTCTTTTTAAATGTTTTGTGAATTTTTATCATATTCAAATGTTTTTTTGTTTTATATGCTTGTCCAAAGACTAATACAAAATCGTTTGTTGATAACACAGATGTTGGACCTTACAGACCTCCCGGCACTTCTCCCATCCAACGGCGAGGAGAGGTAGTGGAAGCACCACAGTATATTGAGGATTATCAAGTGGTAAAACAGAATCTAGAGGGCATGACTGCAAACATTCCAGACATGACTCTGGAAGAGGTTCCACGACGCGATCAGCGTCATACTGTAGGAGTATCAGCATCTATGAGTTGAATGCTCTGTAGGGTTTCTAGGGCAGTCATGTGTTACCATGAATGTCATCCATGACGTCACTTTATAGAAGCTATAAGCTTCAGATTTTGACATTTTGGTCTTCAGACAAAATTTTTGTAAAAAACTCCTTTGATCGTTATATATACAGACAACTTCTATCGGTTTACTTTATATTATGTGAATTTCGATGTGATTGACCTATAAATATTCAAATGTCTGTCCAATACATAATTAGACAATGCATATGTTAATGTATTTAGACATCTAGGAATATGTTGATATTCAATGTGATCAAAATAACATTCCAAGAGGCGAATTCGCAAATACACTCGTAACAAAGTAGGACTTCGAATAGAGTAGACATTACTTAACTGTAGTACTACCAGATGCGAATCAAGTCACACAACCAAATGACGAATTCCAAGCGAGATAGCATCAACCAATAATTCAATGACAACACTATACTCTGCAATGTTGTTGGTCGCACGACCGAGGCACACACCTCGTAAGGAGACAAGTTCGTTTGTAGGGGCATAAATTGCCCACGCAGCAGAAGAAAGGTTCTGAGTACTATGGCTAGCGCCATCAGCGAAGCCAATATAGGGTAGTGAAGACTCAGACATCTGGAAATCAAACACAACGTCACATAAGGGCAAAGGCCAGATAACGACAAAAGCAAACTATAGTAACACACAAAAAGTATGATACATTAAAAATACAAGTACTTGTGCACAGATGATTTTATGCATAGTACTTCTTCAAGTACAACCCATTCCTGGGTTCACTCAAAGGGATACCATCATAATCTACCAACTCATAAGCTCCTTTTTCCAAAACTCTTTGAACGATATAAGGACCTTGCCACATGGGTTCGAATTTCCCAGCTCCTAACATATCTCGATCTTGTTCATAGAGAAGGAAAAGATCACCTTCAGAAAAAACATGAGGCTTGACATGCTTGTCGTATTGGGCCTTGACACGCTTTTTCTAAGCTTCTATGACTAGGGTGGCATCACATCGAGTTTTGTCTAGTCGCATAAGATACAAAAGACGTTCTTCCTTAGCGGAAGTGTTGGGTAGGAGTTCAACAACTAGTTTTAACGAGGGTATCTCACATTCGATAGGGAGAATAGCTTCCACACCATAGACTAACCGAAAAGGTGTAAACCCAGTAGCAGACTTGACGGATGTCTGGTACGCCCACAATGCCGAAAACAACATTGTGTGCCAACTTGTTTTATGAATCCCTATCATCCATCGAAGCATAGTTATGAGAACTTTGTTAATTGCTTTGACTTGTCTGTTAGCTTGTGGATAATAGGGCGTTGAGTTATCATGGTGAAGACCCAACTTTTCAGTAAGTTCAGACATCATAAAATTCCTAAAGTGGCTACCGTGATCAGTGACGATAGCTTGGGGAACACCAAAACAAGCTATAACGTTATTAAAAAGAAACAATGTTGCGGTCTTTCCAGTATTGTCAAATGTCGGCATCGCCTCGGCCCATTTCGTAAAGTAATCAACGACTACAATGATGTAACCATGCCCCCCGGCTGAGTGAGGGTGACATGTCATGAAATCGATGCTCCATTTCGCAAAGGGACCAACTGATACCACAGGATGAAGAGGATCAAGATGGGACCAAAATTTCTGATTGTAGGTCTGGCAGGCATGGCATTTCTGAAAGACAATAATGCAGTCGTTAAACAAAGAAGGCCAAAAATACCCTACGTGTAAGATCTTCTGGGCAGTAGCATACCCAGACATATGACCACCACATGCTCCGGAATGGAAATCATTCAGAGTTGTCTCATCTTCGTCGAATGTTAAACAACGTCGAAAAACAGAGTCAATCCCCCGATGATAAAGAGTATCCCCGAGGATAATGTATTGACGATCTTGATAGCGTATTCGACGTCGTTCAGTACTGGACAAAGTAGGCTGGAAAGTCTGGGTTTGGAGATATATAATGATATCCACATACCAAATATCATCAATGCTAATAAGGAAAAGAGATTCATCAGGTAATGAATCAACTGCTACATTTTTCGTTGCAGAGTGGGGAAAATCACATATCAACTCAGCAAAAACTAAGGATTTCTTGGACTTGGTGCGGTCAAATTCCAAGTCAAACTCCTAGAGTATCACAATCCATTTGGAGTATTTTCCCCCTAGCAATTGACGTGTCAAAATATGTTTCATAGGGTTGCAATGAGAAATCACCGTAGTCTTGCGTGAGAGGATATAGTGCCGGAAGCGTTGGACAGCTTGAACAGCAGTCAAGGCCAGTTTTTTGACATGTTGATACTTGATTTTAGTCGGCGTAAGACTTCGACTCAAGTAGTAAATAACATGTTCATCGTCCACATCATCCTCTTGGACGAGAACCATGCCAATGGTGTAATCCAAGGTAGCAAGGTAAAGGAAATAATCACGACTGTAATCGGGGGGGAAGAGAAGTGGAGCTCGTGTCAGGGATAACTTCAAAGCTTCAAAAGCATTGTTGGCAATGGTATCCCAGACGAACTCAGAATCTTTCTTTAATAGCCGCATAAATCCATGAGTAATCTCGTCGTAGTTTGGGATAAAACGACGAAGAAAGTTTGCTTTCCCCTGCAAACTTTGCAACTGGCGCAGTGTAGAAGGAGGAGGGAGATTAAGAATCGCCTCAACCTTCAAAGGATCCACCCAGATCCCTTGACATGAAACGATAAAACCTAGAACACGGTCGGATTCTACACAGAAGATGCACTTATGAGGATTTAAACGAATCCGGTAGAATCGACAGCGAACGAAAATGGCCCGAAGGTGGGCTGGGTGATCGACTCTGTGCATAGAATGAGCTGGTAAATTGTCCAAATAGGGTTGAACGATATGCTTGATATCATGAAAAGTGTAACACATAGCGCATTGAAAAGTTACACCAACGTTCTTAAGACCGAAAGGAAGTTTCCGATATGCAAAAGTACCCCAAGGACAAATAAAATAAGTCTTATGTTGGTCCTCGGGAACGATGTTAATTTTATTATAGCCGAAGAAACCATCCATGCGAGAGAAGATTTCACTTCCGACGCAGTCGTCGACAATCTGATCGACGAAAGGGGTATGAAAGTTTTCTTTTGGACAAGCTTTATTGATATCCCTATAATCAACACACACACGAATCGTACCTTGTTTCTTGTCAATCAGAACAAGATTGGAAACCCAGTCCGTGAGAGCCACCGGATAAATAAAGCCGGCTTTTAGAAGTTTCTCGACTTCGATCTTGATAGCAGCCGCTTTACGTGGGTGAACTGGACGAAGGTGTGGGAATCGTGGGAGAGATATTACTTAGGTTCCCTTCGGCAAACACATCATGTGCAGACTCGGGGACAATTGATATGACAACAACGGTTGACGGAGTTGAAATCTGTTGATAGTTCTCAAGAGTGTGTTGCCCCAGAAAGAGGATGGAACGATGATGCCCATCGTCCCAAGGGGTGTCCTCCATGACGGACATGATCATCTCGTTAGTGGGAAAAATAACACGAAAAGGATCGAGAGAAAACTCATCAAGAGAGGAGGTAGGAGGTGTTGCCGATTGAATGGCCTGATAGGCAGATTCAACTGGACTTAACAGCATTACGTCGCCGAAACAAATATGATCTCCAGGGTCAGAGACTATCCAAGGGTCGTGAGACGCAGGAAGTTTGTGAGGCAAAGTGGAGATCATGTTGATAGAAGCAACAGACGAGCATGGAACATCGTGTGGTGGAATGGGGAAAGTACCCATTAACGAGGAGTCCTTTAGAAGGCCGACACCGACGTTCTCATAACCCGGTAGGGTTTTAGCAATAAACGATACATTTCTAGTACGAGTATCAGAATTGAAGAAAGCAAGTTGGTCGACGGTAACAACCTTTTTTTGATGAGGGAAACGTACTACATGGAAAAGTGTCGACACAACAGCGCACATGGAATCGATCCAGCTACGGCCAAGCAGAAGATTATAATCGAGGGGAGCGTCAAAGACTTCCACTTCAACTTGGACCATCTTACCTTCTAACGTGATGGGCAATGAAGGAAGAACACTGTAGGGCTTAAAACCAGAGCCATTGAAGGCTTTAAGAGTGTTTTGTGATTCATTCAAAGAAGGAGAGCCAATGGCTTTCCAGCAAGCAAAATACATGACACACAACGAGGCAACCTCATCGATAACAGTGCGACAAATGTTCTTGTTAGAGACAACAACCTGTATCTGGAATGTGAGTTGAGGGGGTAACCTTGGAATGTGATCGTCCAAGTCAAAGACTATTAAATTCGTATCCATTGGGTCAATTCCACCGATAGCTTTCAACAGTGCCTTCCATTGTGCAGGACAAGTTTGAAGGACTTCAAGGGTTGACATCGCAGAAGGTGCTTGGGCTAGATCTTCAACAATGTTGTAGTTCTGGGCTGCATGAGCATGAGGATTGAAAGCCGATTTTCGAACGACGCCCTTAGGGGGGGGTCGCAGAACTGTGTCGAGGCTCGGTTGTTCGAGATGAAGAGGACTGTTAGTAGGTGGAGGCATGGAAGAGGGTTGTACCAAAGAAGGGGGTAAATCGTCAACCTTCTCCTTAGATGGAGAATAATCTTTGGCTCGAGTCGTGAGTGAAACGTTGTTTTGCTTAGAATCACCAGTACACATCAAAACATAGGAGGTGGTAGAAGAGGAAGGTTGGTCGTGGATGACCAATGAGCTTGTTGTTGAGACGGGAAGGGTTGGGACAAGACAGCCGGTGTAGGTGGTTTTGGGGCTCCTTGAAGGAACTTAGTGACCTCGACACGTCATGGACAATCCTTTGTGTAGTGATCATCACCAAAAATAAGGCAAGGGTATCGGGGTTTTCACTTATCCCGATCATCAATAGGGGTAGTTTTAGGTTGCTCTGCTTGAGGATTATTTGTGCTCTCCTTATTCTTGCCTCTCCCCTTCCCAGATTTGTTTTTACTGGCTGGGGTAGATTGGACAGCATTTACCTCAAAAGTTTTGCCAGTGGGAATGGCAGGAGACGGAGCATTTTGAACATTAGAAGAAGCAAATTTAGGGTTTGTGCTTGAAGCATCATGTGATTGAGCTTGGGCAGTACCAATCACACCGTCAGCTGCATGCGAAGCAGCCGGAGTAGTTGAAGTGCTGGAAGAATTCGGACGAGGTAATTTAGGCAATAAATCGTAAAGGGTTCCCGTTTGTGAATAAACGAGGTCAATATACTGAGCACGACTTATAGCCTGCTCCTCCGTAACAATGCCACCCATGGCAATGTCCTTACCGATTTTGTTCACAAATGATTTTGTAAACCATTTTGCCAGTAACTGATCGAGGAGATCAAGTTTAATGAGATGTCGTCTCCTTTGCCACTCATGGATGTGATCAGATATATGAGTGCCTTTAGTCTATTTAAAGGAATTCAAAATCTCGGTCCCCATGTCATAACGGGTCGATAACTGGTAATGTGTAAGGAAAGCCATAGCTAGGGTATTGAAATCAGAGAAGAAACCTCGTGGTAATTCAATATACCACTTCGCAGTAGAACCGGTAAGGGTTCTTTGAAAAAGACATAAATGAATAGAGTCATCCATCAATGATTTGGATGAACACCATAGGTGAAAAGTCATAATGTGATTATTTGGGTCCTCTCCCACTTTGTCGTCGAATTTAGGAATGTTCGATGGAAGCTTGGATGGTATAACAGGCCATTGGGGAGAATGACGAATAGGATCGTTTAAAATCCTTGACAAATCCAGAAGATCCAAAGTGCCAAGAAAAGGTAACTGTCGATTCACCTGCGGGTACTGGTGGCTTTGGAGCGGAAGCCCTGTCGGCAAACCAGTAGGACCATAAGTAGTCTGCATATGATGTGAATATCCAGGCATATTCAGTGGTGGTTGAACAGGATAGTAGCTCATTGGATTATACCCTATAACAGAGGCTTGAGTTTGAGCATTCGACCCCCAAATGGGATTAAACAAACCTGGATATGGTTGTCTCGTGCTAGGGGGTGTGACTGAAACAGCTGGAAACTGTTGCCCCCCAGACAATTGAGGAGGATTTTGGATCAATTGATTTCAATACTGGGCCAAGGACGGAGGTATGTTCTTCCCATAAGGTGGGGTTTCCCCTCCCATCGAAGGTGGTGTACCAATTGAGGGGAATGTTCCAATCGGCATTTGCCAACTGAGAGGGGGTTGAGTGATACTACCTTGAGGAACTTGTCCACCAACCGGAAATTGATAACTTGGAGTGAAGGATGGAATAGCGCAACTAGGATTAGGATTGCCAGTAGAAGACGAAGAGGGTCCTCCAAAAGGAAATTGAGGGAGTGTTGGTATAAAACCAGGAAGAAAGTGCCCAAAAGAAGAAGGACCACTAGGAGAGCTAGATGGAGTTTGTGCAGGAGTAGGAATGGAAGAATTCAACGCACAGTATCCAGGTGGAAGTGTCGGATTGACATTGGGCGTTCATGGTGTGTTGATAGGAGCAAGACTAACCGCAGTAAAACCGATTGGAACACTCGAAGTAGTTGCAAGATGGGCCATTTCGGCAGGGACAGTAAAGTGATAAGCTGTAGTCAACGGTATTGTCTCTAGATTAGAGATTTCAGAAATCACAGGTGGATTAATCTCAGAAATCACAGGGGAACCTGGACCAAAAAGGTCTCGTCAGAAAACACCTGTAGACCAAAAAGGATATTGGCCTTCTATACCGGGAAAGGGTCCAGTCGGAGATCCAGAATACACAATAATTAAGTCTCTGGAAGAGTTTGCTCGCATATAACGTCTCTCAGAATCGGGGTTAAGTCTAAAGTCCTCTCGAGTGTTGGCAACGCGAAAACGTTCTAGAGAGTTAGTGCGTTCCACTTGTGGGGTGGTGACGGCTGGGACTTCACTCTGCCGAGGAGAGCCTCCAGGTGTTCTTGTGGGCAAGGGTTGAGAACCTTCTAGATGCTCTGGAGATAAACCCTGCATTCTACGTGAACGACGTGGAGGAGCTATTGTAAACAAGTGACAAACTTCGCGAAGAAAATCCTATGGTCAACTTCGAGAAACAAACAACATGCGCTAGTAAACAAAATCTAGGAAGCAAGACCAAGCAAACAAGACCTTCTAATTTCGAAGCCACTAGTTGGTGATGAAATCCAACGTCGCAACAACAAGACGAGCAGGGGCGGGGCTAGGGTGGAAAAGTTACGTTGACGACCTGCTTAACGGACTTACACCCTGGTGCAAGCTCCCACACATAATCATGGGTATACCCTCTAAGGAGCCCGAGTGAGTTTGGTCAACGTCAATTCCAGGTACCGTGAAGACTTTCCCCTCCACAGTCACCTCGAGTAAGAACCTAGAAATATAGGCCACTAAGGTCACCAGCAACAACAATAAATCCTGGGGGAACAGTCGACAGTCTGATCCACATGCAAGGGCAGGGTATCTAGCCCACAATCAACTCAAAAGGCTTCCACTCATCATTGTGGATATACCTCCGAGTGATCCCCGTAATACGTTCAATCTCTACACTAATATCAACAAAGCAGGGTGAGTAACTCTGTCAATATCAATGCGACCTCGTTCTTGACCCTTGTGTGAGAAGGGCTTCCCAGGACAGGATGTTGCAAATGGAATTTAACACTCCCTAACATAAGATGCTATTGTGTGTTTTGTGCTTTTGGAGAGTGTATCTCTCTTCCTACTCTAAATCACTAGCCTAGCTAAATGTTGGTGTAATAGAGCCCTAGAAAAGAGTTACTAGATAAATTTTATGATTACGCAGTGTTATTAAGAGTTGTTGTTTATTCAAAGGAAACGGAAGTGAAACTTATGTTGTATGACTCTGACCCAACAATGCAAGGATGAGAATGAAATATATCAATTTTCGTTCAATGAATCCTATGTATGGGAAAGAGAGAAAGTTTTTCAGATCAACCTTGAACTACAATGCAAAATTCCCTTTAAAATGCAAATGCAAAAAATCACGCATCAAAAGACAATTCTCTATTGTGTCTTTTTCAACAACTTCAACAATCTCAATAATTTGATTTTTAATGTTTTCGAAAATGAAAATAATTTTTTGAAATAAAAACTTTTGTTCACTTTTCAAAAAGGACCCTCACTATGCCAATGAGAGTACAAAAAATCAAAAAACCAATAAACAAGCAATGATAAGAAACTCAATCCACTCTTTCAATGAAAACAAAAATAAAGAGCAAACCAATATAGTCTTTTCAAGTGCACAAGAAAAATGATCTTTTAAACAAAGAAAATGATAAAGATCAAGAAAACTCAACTTTCTACCAATCACTGGTCCTTAACTAATCAAACACACTCAGATTCTGAAATCAGAGAGTATGGTGTTGCTAAGAAAAGTCAAGAAACGAAAGTCAAGACAAAAGTGACAAGAAGAGCCTTGAAATCCTAAGACTGTTCATACATGCAAATGAAGACAAGAAATACATCAATCAATGGTCCAAGAAACTCATAAGAGGCAACTAAACTGATCTGGGCAGTTGAAGATGCCAAAACTAAACTCCAAATTTTTGACAAATTGAGTTCGCAGGCAGGTAATATTACACAGTGTGAGAATCACTGATTCTCGCAGGTTGTTACACATTATTTTTGTCATCCCTATGATCGTTAATGATGTAAACCTATCTGTTGCCTTCATAGGGGTCACAGTGGCCTGAGTTCCTAAAGAGAGAAGGGAGAAGAACTTCTCCTGAGAAAAGAAGTTGTTTTTTCCTATGTAAAAACCTTATAAAAAGGGAAGTTCGCAGGTTTCTATATAGGCAGGGTGCGAGAATGACCCATTCTCGCAGGTT
>ML776967.1:2842624-2865000 GCA_009831015.1 Picea engelmannii | reverse complement strand
TTGAGCATTCCAGATCGACATCTTCATTGTAGCAGGTTTCTCTATTTTATGAATAAAGAAGAATTGAGATGTTTTGGCTTGTCTATCTTATTGCATATGGTTGAGGTATGTTCCATGGTTATCTCTTTCTGTTATTTGTTGCAAACACACATATAAACACATCTAGAAGGTAGATCAGCAAAGTGTTTGACGAAATACCTCACTCAGAAAAAGTTTTAAAAAGACACCAAAACAGTGATGATCCTTGCATAATGGCTTGGGATCATTACAATCAATCCCCTTTTTTGGATTGATCATGTTGGGCATTGTAAATGACCAAATCCCCTTTTGTGGATTGGTCAAACCCTAATTGTAACATGCTAAATGAGAAGTTGACCCCCATAATATATTAAAGTGGTTATAACCACCCAGAATGAGAAGTCATCCCTACCAGTGAAAATACACCTCAGTTCAACACCTGCCAGATTGTGTAAATAAGAGAGGCCAGCGCCTCATTTTTTCACTCACTCACTTGTTCATCAGAGCCCAAGTTTGGAGTTGCAGTTGGAGGAGAAGGAAGAGAGATAGAGGCGCATACTTCGGAGAGGACTTTCTGTATTGTTTGGTTTATTCTCTTGGCATTATATTGGCTATCTATATTAAGGAAGTTTTTGCTGGGTTTTCTCCCCCATGAGGGTTTCCCAGGATAAATGATGTGTCTCTTGTGATTGTGTATTTCTCAGTGATCCTATCTATGCTATGGTTATCTAGTGAATTGAAAAGAAACTTAATAATAGCTTAAACTCTAACAAGGTCAATCATGTTAAAGTTATAAACTCATATATCTAAACCAACACTCTACTAGATAGGGTAGGGCAGGGTTCCCTCTCCCTTAATTTTTTCTAAGAAAGAAAATAATTACTTAACTCTTTCGTGAGCCTAAGCAGGCCAAGTGTTGTTTCTCGCTCTGATACCACTTTGTAACACACCCGACCCCTAAGTACCCTTTTTAGGGATGGGGCATCAAAATGTCTCTTTCCTTAATCATCTTGAATCCTCCTTCCAGGATCTTCATCCTCTTCTTCTCATCAAGATCTATCTAAAACTGCTACGTTGCTCAAATCTGAGCTCTGGATTCAGAGTTATGCCCTTCCAAAGCTCTTCAGGTGTTATTGGTCTAGGGCCACGTGGCACCCTCATGGGTCTATCTCATTCGTACCATCCCAAGTTCTTTGAAGTCCCAGAGTTTCCCCGACAGACCTTCATCTATGGTGGAAATCCATCCACCATTAAATCCAATGACAAAACTGCGTCCTTGTTTAACACAAAGGTTTACAGGAATTCGATGTTCGACACTGAACGCCTCTTTTTCTTTCTATGCGCATGTCCTCCAGAGTCCCAAAATCCTGAACTCTTGAAGGAACCTGAAATCTTGCCACGTGGCTCTGGCTTTCCACTCTTTTAGCTTATCTAAGGTATTACACCCCAAACCTCCAGAGTTCTTAAGCCCCAGACTCTCGAACGGTCCACCCTTACAAGTGATGGCGCATTAAGGGCAGAGGCAAGGACAGGTGGGTCATGAGTACTCCATCCATTGTTAGGCCAAGTGAGTATGTGTTAGGGGGGGAATGACACGCGACACGACACAAATGACATGTGACCCCATCAACGGGTGACATGTGTCATGTTCTAATGAGCACATAGGGTCTGTGAAAAGAACGAATCAAGGTGACATGTGGAATTCCACCCTGGGTGACATCAGCATGCCACGTCACTCTAGACTGACAACCTTCTAATTCCCCTTATATCCCATGGTCAAGTTGCGTCCACTTAGACCCAGATATCTACGACCTTTGTTGCTTAAAATAGAGATAGACAGAAAAATAATAAGAGATAGACCGTGATTAACGATCTTGGTTCTTTTTGGACTTAGAAAATTCTTGACCAATAACCTCTCCCACTCATCCCAACTTCAACACGGAAGGACACCTATCCTCTTCCATGTGTCTCCTTCCATCTAGAAATCCCTGACTCATCTACCTTTGTTGATGTGTACCCAATGACAGGCCTCCACCTATCACTTAACTGATGTGGCACTTATGACACCATTTTTGATGTGGCATTATTTTCTGCATCTGGTCCTTTTGAGACAACATGCTCATCTGATGGATCAGACGATGGGTGATATCCCTGATCAACGGTTCAGATCAATGTGGGTTTTAATATTGCACGACCATTAATGGGTCACCTAATACTGAAAGATATAACAACTAAGGTCAATCCAATCCAACAATCCATATTAATAGTGGTCTCAAAGGTGTTTAACTGTTATCCTTCCCTCTCTGTCCCGACTTCACTGCAAGAGGACACCTATCCTCTCCACGTGTCACCTTGATCCGGATTATTTTCAGTACGAAATGAGAGCGGAGTTATAATAAAGAAGTGTATAGAACTATCTCGAATATCCAATAATATAACATAAATGTATCAGAGATGAAACCATAAACACAGAGATACAATAATACACAATTTCTATTAATGTGTGAAATGTACAGAATTGTAAAAATACAGAGTGAAAGACTCGCTAGAATTGTGGTAGCTTATCTCTAAGAAGATATGTGACAAATACTCTCCTTCGAAAGAAGATTATTGTTACAAATGAGGCTCTAAAGGCCTTTTTAACATAAGTAAAATCCAAAACCCTAACCCCGGAAGATGAAAATTCAAAAGGTTTGTGGGCTCCAGTGGGGGTAGTTGATACGTCAACTTCCCGAGGGCATAACTTTTTCATACGATCTTCATTTGGGGTTCTCAACACACCGTTGGAAAGGTCTAACCGAGAAGAATTATATTCGACTGGCCCAATTCAATGCCTTTGGCAATCCCTTGGTCCCCAAATCCCCAAAAAACGTTGTTTAGGGCCTCAAAATGGCCCCAGAAGTTTGGAACCCGAAAAACTGCCAAAACGGAAAACTATTTTTTGAGCCCATGGAATAGGTGGGTGGCCACTGATATCCACCTAGATCAATCCTCCCTCCTTAGGAAGCAATGGTCTCCATTGCGTTGAGTTCCCATGGGAGAGGGCGAAGCTTTTGCTAAATCTGAATCTTGGTGAGTTGCTTGCCTTGCTGGAGACATCGCGTTGCTTGGTTTATGAAGGTTGTCATGAACCTGTTGTTGGAGAGGCTAAGTCTATTAAACTAGTCGAGCTACATGAGAAGACTATGTGCAGAAGGAATGTTTTCACTTTACTACAGTCTTGTCGAACCGCTTCTGTTGGATAGAAGGTGTTTAGGTCGAGGTTGTAGTGGTTGCAGTATCCTTATGTACACCTCATAAACAGATTGTGAAGAAGCTGAATTTTAGTATGAGATACTACCTTGCAGCACTGTTTAGGTGGAAGAGTAGTCAGAACTACCTCTAGTATTATGTAGAGATGACCCCCCAGAGAAACAATGACATTGTGGGGTTGAGACTCATAAACAACATGGCATTTCTACATATATGGTTGGCCCAAGAAAACATCATAGACATCCAGTGGGGCAACATCACATAATACCTCATCCTTGAAGGGCTGGATGCCGTATGACAATCGACACTGCTGGTTGACGTGAAGATCTCGTACTTGGCAAATCCACCCGATGTTGTATGGTTGCGGGTGTGGTGTTGTTGACAATATCAACTGTTTGACGACCTCTGATGAGATGTGGTTCTTCTAAACTCCGCTATCAACAATAAAATGCAGTGGGTTCCCCTTCACCCACATCTATGAATGAAAAAGGTGCTCCCCCTCTTCAGGATCTGTTGGTTCTTTTGGTTGAATTTTTGTGGTTGCAACAATAGAAATGGGGTATTTGTCGATGATCTATCTTCTGTCAGTATTTTTTGAATCAGGGTTCGACTCCTTTTCTTTGATCTCAGCCACCAATGGTTGTTTTGAGAGACATTCATCAGTGTTGTGCCAGGGGATTTTATGGAAATCACACCATTTTTCGGTGTCCTTCTTCGTCTTCCTGTGACCCTTCTTTTCCTGTGGCTTGGGCTGGTTTTTGGGAGGTTGTTTGTTAGGGTTGTCTTTAACATACTTTGGTTGTTGCGGATTTTCAGATCCAAACTCCCGTTTGTTCTGATGCTTAAACTTCTACTTGATTTTAACAACATATTGATAAGCAAAATTGAGTGATGAGATGTCCAAAAAATCCATTTCAATTGGGATGTATCTTTGTAGAGCCCCACAGTATTTTAGAACCAAATGCCATTCAGAGTCCTTGATACCCATCTTGGTGCACAAGGTATGGAAGGTATTGGTGAACTTCGAAACTGCTTGGCCCCTTTCTTGTCATAGTGTGATCCATCTCATATACTAGTCCTCATAGTTGCCAATAGGGTAATACTGTTCCCTTACCACATCCACAAAAAAATCCCAAGTGGGCTCAACCCTATATATTCTAGAATCCTCTATGGAACTTTTCTCCCAATAATTTTCCCACCAATGTTTGACATGGGGGAGAGCCTTAAGGAGTGCGAAGGTGATCTTTTCCCTGTCGGAGAAATTATGAATAGAGAAATAACCTTCTAGCATATTTCACCATTTTTCTAGGGCATCCACATCTATCTATCCTTCAAATGTGGGAATATCAAAATTAACTTGTACCTTGAAAGGCGAGGTGCTTCCAAAGTGGCCACTTGATGAAGACATGCCTGTTATTATCGACAGGCGTTGAAGGATGTGGGCAAAGTTCTCCATCATTTCGTCCCTCTGTCGTGTAAGAGATTTCTCAAGCAACAAATTAATAGAATCATCTGCTCTATCATTTTTATTTTCTTCCGCCATGGAGGGTTTCTTGGGCGTGCGAGAGCGATTTTCCTGAAGAGAGACAAGCTCGAGACCCAACTTGCTATACTCAGACCTCGTTGGGGACATGCACTGAAAAATGATTAAGAGCATCCTGCTCTAATACCACTAATCTAGATTATTTTTTAGAACGAAATGAAAGAAAATATATTACAATGAAATACACATAAATATTGCCAGAAATAGACAAATACAGTAATAAACAATTTCTATTAATGAGAGAAAATGTACAAAGACTATAAAATTACAGAGTGAAGGACTCGCTAGAATGGTGGAATCTTATCTCTGAGAAGAGATGTGGCGGCTAATCGCATTCACAAGAAGATGATTGTTACAAATGAGGCTCCAAAGACCTTTTTAACATAAGTAAAATCCAAAACCCTAACCCTGTAAGATGAAAATCCAAAAGGTTTGCAGGGCCCCGATGGGGGTAGTTGATACGTCAACTTCCCGAGGGCGTAACTTTTGCATATGATCTCTGTTTTGGGCGCTCGATACACCGTTGGAAAGGTCTAACCGAGAAGAATGATTTTTGACTGGCCTAGGTTAGTGATTTTGGGCAGTCACTTGGGCCCCAAATCCCCAAAAAATGTCGTTTAGGGCCTCAAAACAGCCTCGAAAGTTTGGAACCCAAAAAACTGCCAAAATGGAAAACTGTTTTTCGAGTCCGTGGAATAAGTGGGTGGCCACTGATAGCCACCTGGATCACACCTTCCACCATGCACCTCCTCATTGGACTCAAATTCTCACATGGTCTAGGGTTTCATCACACGTGGCACCCATGTTGGGATGACGAGTCCATCCACCTGACATTTTTCCTTCCACCTTGGGGTCAAGGTCTTGTCGTGTCATGGTTCCACATTCTACATTCGACATTTGGCATTCTCCAAAATCCCATTTTTAATAAATCTCAGATCTCTATATTTACGAATTGGTCCTAGTTCTTCCTCCCAGTTATACTATCCAACCTTCGTCCCTTAACCTTCCACCATGACCCCACTGACAAGCCTTTGCTAATGTGGCACCTGACATAGGTATCGATGTGGCATCTAACGTGACATGTTGATGTGTCATCTAAAATATGCCTTTTTATGAAAAGGCCATTTTGAAGAATCTCCATATTTTCAGATGTTTGGATTGACAAAGTTTTGTTTCTCGGTTTCTCCATCCAAATACGGTTTTTCAATAAAAACACATTTATCATAAACTATGGATTTGTGGATTTATGGATTGGTCACGGTTCCTCCTTCAGGGTTTCTCCATCTGGTGTTCACCAAGGTGAGATGTTATCTATTCATTCTCCTCAAGATCCATTCCCTAAACTTCATCGATGATCCTGCAATTATTGACATTGTAGCTTTTGTTGATGTGAAAGGACACATGTTCGCTATTGTTCCATGACACGACATTGGTGACATGGCATTCGGGATATATACTTTTACAAAAAGTATTTTTTAGAATCTCTGAATAGTTCCCTCTCTTGGTTCTGTTATCCGAAATCCACCACACTAAGCCTTGCCATTGTGACCCTACTGACAAGGCACTTTGTTGATGTATCAAAATAATGTGACCTGCTGACATGGCACACTAAAATGACATCCATAATCCAAATTTTCACAAAAAGCCCATTTTTTAGGATCTCCATATTTTTGGATTTTCGGATGGTCACAATTCCCTCTCCTGGTTCCACCATCCAATATTTGCCCCATAACCTTCCACCATGGCTCCATCGATGGGAGACCTTGATAACGTGCCACACTGACCTGAAAGGACACATGTACGTCTATGTGACTTGACACGTGTATTCTCGGGTTGAGGGTTCTGCCTGCAGGGTTCCGACCTTTGTCAAAGTTCCATAATGGGATTCGACCTTTGGAGAAAGTCCACTTTACAAAACTTTTGGATGTTCACTATCCAGATTTGGAGTTCCACTACTTGGTTCCATATCCAAGATCCAAACTTTTAAATAAGTCCATTTTTCTATAAATCTCGGGTTCCCGACAATCCAGATATTAGGGTTCCTCTATCGGGTTCTGATCAACTGTACATGCACCCAGACTTATCTAAATCCATCTTTTTGCTCAATTTTTCCATTATCCTTCCATGGTTGACTCTGCAACTCCATAGTTTGTCCCAGAGGTATCAAATTGACTATGAAATATAAGGGGATTTGTATTACACTTCCAAGAGATTATAACTAGTGAGAAAAAACTATACACACACAAGATACACAAGGCATACATCCATTCCAATTCCTCAATTGATTAATCTGATTTTCCTTCTAGAGGAAAATCAAAACAAATAATTAATTATTGTGCATACAAGAAAATGTAGGGCATACATTCATTCCCTTCCCTTAAATATTTTTACATAAAACCATACAATTTCATTGATTTCATAGACATGCATAATTACATATTTTACAAAGCATAAAAGAAGTAGGAGGAGCTTATTTGTCACGAAATGCTAACCAACCAACTCATTGAGGGTGAGCACTTTTCCATGCAACCATAGGCTTAGATGCACTAGTCATCTCTGTAACTAGTCACCCATGTGCTAGACCATGATACTACCAAGGGAACATTCAGTCTCTTAGAGAAATTGTGAGTGTGAAGGCCACTCTCCTTCACATCAACCAATGGCCGAAACCCCCTATATCCACCATGCCCAGAACCGCCACGAGGTTTATCATATTCTTTCTCAACTAGACTTCCTTAGCACAAGGGATTCCCTTCACTGCTAACCCAATCTCTCAACGCCCTTCCCTTCTAGTGTTGATTTCTATTCATCAAGCTCACAACCCTCTCAGCTCATTCGAGATCAAGTTCTCTTCCAACTACACAAGCTCTTTGCTCTTTCTCTCATATGCTCATGGAATTTTCCCCTTAACTCAGAAGATTCTGAACACTCTATAATATTTTTCCCATTCCCTTGGGAGCTCAAAATATGCCCTTTTTTTCTCTCCAGATTCTGAGACTCTCCCTTTTTCTGACTACCCCCCGTATGTCTCTACCTTCCTTTTTCTCAAGAAGGTTCTCAACCTGCTCTTCTCTTCCTTCTATCAAAAGGAAACTCATGGGCTAGTCATTGTGATTGATATGGGTACTTGTTGTACCCTAGCTAACAATATTCAGTTGTTCTATTTAGTCCTCCATACTTCCATTCATTGTGGGTGGTTGGCTACTCAACTACCAACCCCCTTCATTAATTGTTTGCTTTGAATTTTGGAAAAGGGAAATAACTGGTTATCCCCAAAATAATTCAGCAAGGTGGATTGGGATTCTTTAGCATGATGAACCCCCTCACTATCCCCTCACATGGTATCATGGCCAATACTAATGCTCCACCCTTCAGTCAGTTAGTTTGATTTTTTTTTATTAAACAATAATACATTTACAATGTTCACATGCCATGCCATGACAATAATATCTCCATGCTGAGATAAAATCATCATTAAACATAGTTAATTAATTTAATGAGGGGATCAAAATGAGATATTACAATAAAAATAATAAAAATAGAAGATTCACTTTCCCTTTTTAAAAACATCAAATATAATGAACTCTTGGTTGGTTTTGATTACATACTAAGCAATTATATACTAATACATATTTCAAACCAAATGTCTAATTATATTTGCTAAATTCAATTATGTGTATAACTCATACTCAAAAAAGAGAAATGGGAGAAACACCTAAAGTAAATTAGAAAATTTATAATAAACACAATTAAATTATCCTTGGAGCAAGCAAGGAGAATTTTTAAATAGCGCATGACCCTCTCACTCACTCATAATGGTTTAAGAGAGAATTTTCAAATGGTCTATCACCCTGTTACTAATAGAGGTTTGTGGTTTGGGCTTCAAAGACTAGATAGTAACTAATCATATAAAAAGACCTAAAAGGATGATCGCTTATATAAAACGAATTAAAAGGATGATTTCTTATATAAAACGAATTAAATTGATTTGGGATCTCATGTGCTAGAAGGCCATTTATAGAAGCAAATGATACCATTTATTGAAGCAAATGATACTTCTAAAGGCAACATCCTAGACAATTTTGGAACAACCTTACAAAGACTCATAATTAATGAGTAAAATAAAGTGCCCTCCACTTATTTGTAAACTTAGGCAACATGTGGAGAAGGAATTGAGTTTAGGAATAACCTTACAGACACTCATAATTAATGCATAGAACAAAGTGTCCCCCACTTATTTATAAACTTAGGCAACGTGTGGAGAAGGAATTGAGTTTAGGAAGGATAAATGGAAGGGGATCCTCATGGGACATGGTCATGAACTTGTTCCGATGAAATCAATTATGAGATCGATCACTAGGGAAGCACATATTTTTGAAAAACAATTTAGAGTGAGATCTCTTTCAAAGAGAGGGAGAGGGTAGGGTATGTAATATTTAGAGAAACAAATATTTTTGAAAAACAATTTAGAGTGAGATTTCTTTAAAAGAGGATATGTATTTTTTTGGAAAATGGGTTTTGGTAATGTTTTGTATATTTTTAATTATTTTTTAAACTTAATATAGTGTGATAAAACTTATTTTTATAGGTTTAAATTGAAAGGGATAGGGTATGTCCATAAATTTTAGTAATCAAGTTATAATAGGAAAGGATCCATTAATCCATAAACAAGAAGTCTCATACACCAATTTGTTATATGATTTGGCCATAACAATAAAAATTAAATTATTATTATTATTATATATTCCCTATATATATTGTTGTTTTTTATAATAATACCTCAAATTAAAAAATAAAAGAAAAAAAATTCATAAACATTAATCAAACTCGAGCCATGGATATGTGATGGCTGAGGGCTCATTCGATCCCAAAGCTCTTGTGTTTGGAGTGTTTAATCTTTATCTTGGTCAAAGGGTAAGGGTTATGTGTGCTTCGATAATCATTATCGAGTTTGCAGCCAATCACAGTACGCAACAATTTCTCATGTCCACCTTCATTCGATTGGCATACAAATTCAAATTGAGGCTCGCTTCTGAAATTTGAAGGTGATCCGAGGTCAGATTTATTGGCAGAACAGACCAAATATCCGAGGCCAGATTTATTGGCAGAACAGAACAACTGATCATTAGTCGAATTTTATTTGGTACCCAAATAGGTATATATTTTTATCAGCAAGATCCGTTCATTCGATTGGCATACAAATTCAAATTGAGGCTCGTTGCTGAAATTTGAAGGTGATCCGAGGCCAAATTTATTGGCAGAACAGAACAAATTGATCATTAGTCGAATTTTATTTGGTACCCAAATAGGTATATATTTTTATCAGCAAGATCCCTGATTTCAACGTCTTATTCGGATCTTAAAATTTTGAAACTGAAATTGCGATCCCAAAATGTTGCAACCCACAGAAGCATTTCACATTGAACAAAAATTTCCTCTGCAAAACTCTCGAAACCTCATATCTAGAGTTAGCAAAGATGCCCTATGCCCTTTGTAAGTTTTTCTAGATCCATGTATGCTCCAATTCTTGAGAAATCCTTGGTGTTTATTTAGCAGAGTCGGGGGGCACTAATCCGATTCATGTGAATGGATTCAGTTGAAGAAAGCATTGTGAGAGCAGAGCCTCCGGGCGTTAGGTTTTTAAGACGTTTAAAGAGTTTTAATTCAACCATTAGGGTTTATCAAACGTCTGTATTAATCATCACATTCATAGCATATGCCTGCTTTCATGCTTCTAGGAAGCCTATTAGCATTGTTAAGGGAGTGTTGAAAGCTGAGTGGACTCCCTTCAGTGGGGAGACTGCAACAGCCCGGCTTGGAGAGATCGACCTTGCATTCCTTTTAGTTTATTCTTTAGGGATGTATTTTGCTGGGCACCTCGGAGATAGGGTTAATCTGCGCATTTTTCTTACTGTGGGAATGATTGGGAGTGGCACTTTTGTGGCACTGTTTGGGATGGGATACTGGTGGAACATCCACAGCTTCATCTTCTATTTGTCAGTGCAAATGGTACAAGGGCTGTTCCAAGCTACTGGTTGGCCCTCTGTTGTTGCTGTCGTCAGCAATTGGTCCGGGAAGAGGAAGAGAGGCCTCATCATGGGCATTTGGAATTCTCATACCTCAATTGGTAACATCTGTGGCTCCTTGATTGCTGCAGCTGTTTTACAATATGGGTGGGGATGGTCCTTCCTTCTTCCTGGAATTCTTGTGGCAATGGCAGGCATCATGGTTTTCCTTTTTTTGGTTGTAAGCCCTGAGGATGCTGGGTTTACGTCCATAGATGATATTGATAACAGAAGGATGCGTGTTGAGGATCAAAACTTGATTGGTGGTCAGAAAACTGGATTGTCTAAACAAGTATCAGCTCCCTCAGAATTCTGCAGTTCCCCAGAAAATCTTACAGTCTTGATTGAATTATCTAAAGTAGACTCCTGTGGCAGTGACGTAAATGGAGTGATTGGTCCATCTAAGGCAGAACAGCATGGTGGTGACTTAAATGTTAAGCTTGACAGAGACGAACTCTTGGCTGATGGTGAGGAAGAAAGCCTTCTTCAGTCGTCTAGAATAGCTTCAATTGAGTCAAGTGCTACTACTGCGGTTGGTTTTCTCGAAGCATGGATGATTCCAGGAGTGGCTTCATATGCACTATGCCTTTTCTTCTCAAAGCTCGTAGCTTATACATTTTTGTACTGGTTGCCTTTCTACATAAGGCATACGGGTAAAAATTTTAAACTTGCTGACATAAACATTCTTTGACATTTACCTTATTGCTCAGAATTGTATGAGTATTTAGAACCCAAAACTAGTTGTTGATCTCTGTATATGTGGAAGATATAGTCAGCCTGCTTGATTTATTCTTATGTGTGCTTTGAGACAAAATTGCGGTGTTTAATCTTTTTGTATTTGGCCTTTGCCCTTTTAATACTTTAAGCGGGTTTATTTGAAAATTAAAAGATTTCCCATAAGCTTTGGCACTGAGCTATAAAAACATTGAAAGTGTCCAATCTGAATCAATATTGACTCTGAAAAATCACTAATCTGTATTGTTTTGGCTTTATTTGGCTCTTTCAGCCATTGCTGGAAAGCATTTATCTGACAAGAATGCTGGAAACCTTTCTACACTGTTCGATGTCGGGGGAGTGCTGGGAGGAATTCTAGCTGGTCACATATCAGATAGGCTTGAATCCCGGGCCATCACTTCAGTTGTCTTCCTGTATTCTGCAATTCCCATACTAATTTTATATCGGATGTATGGGGACATTTCAATATATGTCAATATTCCATTAATGATGGTTGCTGGCTTGTTTGTGAATGGACCATACTCTCTAATTACGACAGCAGTTTCAGCTGATTTAGGTACCCATAGCTCATTGAATGGAAACTCACGTGCTTTAGCAACTGTCACTGCAATAATTGACGGTACTGGGTCTGTTGGAGCAGCTTTGGGGCCACTGTTGACTGGTTACATTTCAGCAAGGGGATGGAATGGTGTCTTTATCATGCTTATCATTGCGATATTATTTGCTGGACTTTTTCTGATGCACCTTGTCGTTGCAGAGGTTGTAGACAAAATTCACAAGTCAGAGCCTTTTGAAGTGGACAGGTTAAGACAAGAAGATATTGCAGGTAATCCATCGTTATTTCCTATTCTTGTTTCCTCATGTCGGTAGAACACCTTGAGAAGTTCTTCCATATCGTAAAAGTAGTTTTGATATTGCAACGGAACAATCTTTTGCCTTCCAACTTCAGCCTTGTGGAATTACCTAGTTTATGAATGAAAGTTATGATTACAAACATAAACAGCTGTGGAGTAGTTTGAGTATTTCTTACTATTCATCAAATTTTTGTATTTGAAGCATCTGAATATTTCAAGGATCCTTATTCTCAAGTACTTTCGTTTTACTCTTTTGGTTGGTTCTTGCAGAGATGTGAGTTCATGATGCTGTTTTGGTATAGGATCTGTGTCATTGACACAATTGAGATAAAACACATCACAAAGTCAAGTTTGTGGTCTTTGTGCAGATGGCAGAGTGACATAGATGCATTGCTCGAGACTACTGTGCTTTTGTAGCATTATTATACTTTGAGTAATACCTAATCACATTTCACCACCCAGAGAAGCTAAGTACCCATGGTCAGCATTTGAATGGAGGTTGGCCTCAATGTTTCCACATAAATGAGAATCCTTGCCCTGTCATAAATTTCAGCAAAGAAGGCATGACTCTTGTAAAAGAATTATTCAAGGCGCCCATCTATCTGACAAGTTTAACACCAATAGTGTATGACTAGCCCTAACAGGGGGACGAGCTAAAAATCTTTTATCTGTGCCGCCTATTGTAATAGCTATCATTTTTGTATTCTTTTATAGTTCACAGGAAGGTGACATCAAGCTTGCAATTGCTGGCTTTTGCAGAGTACAAGTTACAACTTTTGTCATTATTTTCAAAGAATATCATGAAACATTGTTTCAATATACGGTCACTCAGATGTAGCTTTTAGCTTTCCCAAATACTTTAATTATTGGTGTATATTATATATGCATGATATTCATTGAATTGCAATCCATCTGGATGGATTAGCGGAGTTGTAAGATTTTATACAACAGATTAAGTGGAAAAATAAGAATTTTGCATGCTTGTCAATGAATTACTGTGTTTTTATGTATCAATGAGCATAGCCTCTCTGTACTGATCCTTCCTAACAATTCTTCCCCTTGTTTTTACCAACAAGTATGGAAAAGGTTCATCTTCTTAACTTGCCAAAGGGGATTTAATGTTCTCGTCTAAAAATATGGATCATAAGCTTAGAAGGGCAAAATACATTTCAGAAGAGCAACATGTTCTAATGCCTTTCTTTCCAATTAAGAAAAAACTAGGATTTACATCTATAATATATATAAAATAAAAGTACAAAATGGTAGCCTGAGATATGACCAGCTACCCAAATTCCACTAGTCACAAAATAGCTTTTTGCTGTTAACTCTGTTAAACGTAACTAAAGAGAAAACACTACAGAAACAGAACAGATTACCGGAAACATTCTGTCATGGACAATGAGCTCAATGCGACACAGGAAAGCAGGCACTATCGCTGACTTCGTCATTCTCAGATTCTTCTGACTCTCCTTAGCATTCCACCTTCCAGCTGTCCTCTAATGATTGTTGCTGATTATGGGGATACCCTTTTTGGTGCTATAATTTTGATGCTTATCTTCCGAGATTCAGTTCACAAGTTCTATCTAGACCATATGATGAAAAATGTTAAAGTGGTAAAATTATTAGTGATGGCATTTCTTCTATATCCATTGATATCTTCTTTGTTATTGATCTTGCATTGGATCTAGGATGGCGAATAATTCTAGACAGGAGCTTATTACAGCATTGCATTAATATATTTCGCATGTCATGTTTTATGATATTTTTGAGTTCAAAAACATTCATTTTAGAACTTTTTGTTATCCCTGCTGCATGTTTTTTTTTGTTTAAGGTTTTCTTTTAAATACTAAAACTCCCATTTCTGAGAGCACCATGTACAACATTAACAGGAGATTAGGTTCTGCGAAAAAACAGGGCATAACAGACATACTTACCCTTCCTGCATATGACCGTCCAGATTTATACAAATTAAAATCCAAAATACAATTTCTTTTAAACCAGTAGCCAACTTAGACATCAGACTAGACATCCCAGAAACTCCGACCAAAAAGAAAGCATATCTTTAAAATGCTGACAGGGCCCATAGCAGTTGCAGAAATTCAGGTTCCAGGAGAGACATACTCGTTTGTTGCATTCAATTCTTCCTCAATAAACTGCAGGCTGGTGCTTGGTGACATCATTTATCAAAATCTCCATACAATACTGATCCGGGATCTTTTCATCGAAGTGACTTATAAAAAATTGTATTAAATGAGCATAAATTAAAGTGCACCATTAAAGAAGGAAAAACTCAATAATGAAGAGACATAAACATCAAATCTGAACACAAAAACTTGATAATGGAGTTCGTCCCTAATGGACTACGTCTTCGGGTCCTGCTCTCAAATAGGTAGGCCTTTTTATTAACTCAGCAAAATAATTTGGCAAAATACATAAGTATACCTCATTCTGGAATTAAGCTACAGAAGCTTTTCTCAGATCAGAAAATAGACAACACCATTGAATTCGTGGCATCGAATTACCCAAAAATGTCTATCTCCACGCCTCAATCCGAGTTTGGCACTCTGAGGCCCTTGAGAAATCTCGCCTAGGTTTCTGTGCCTGCTCCCTGCATTTAATTCACTGTATTGCGTCTCGGTTTCCATGCCCAACCATATTGTTGCATGCCCTTCCTCTCCGTTCATGGGCAGACTCGGCATATAAACAAAAAGCGGCGCAGACTACACAATGTAGTCTGTTGGACCAACGGTTGCGGAGCTATAATCAAGGCGTTTGTATAGGGGGAGGTCCTAGGATCGGGCCCACGGGCCTCCCCTTTTGGGTTGTTGTTATAATGTATACATATATGTGGAGTGGTAGTTCGCCAACTTTGGAGTGTGGTTTAGATTTGTCGGAGTGTTCCATTTGGCTGCCAGATTTGGCGGGCCCACCCTTTATTATTTTTGAAATTCGGTTTTCGAGCCCTCATTGAGCATTTGCCCACTGCCACGTGGCACCCCATGACTGGGCCACATGGTAGCCAACCATTGGGCCATGCCAACCACCTGCATAGTCACCTTTCACGTCACCATACAGTCTGCCACGTGGCGCTTTTTCATTGGTCCGTGGATTGACTTGAAAATGCCAAAAATGAATGACACATGGCGGCCTTTGGTGTTGTCACGTCACCAGGACGACACGTGTTTCCTTCTATGTGTGCCACATACATTGTACGGATGCTGACGTCAGCAATACGAATGCTAACTCATCCCCTGCTCACTAGGCTAGGTTGACCAAACGTTGACCGCGAATATCTTTTGATTCGTAACTTCGTTTGACAAGCCATTTACGCCATTGGAAAGCTAGTGATGCACTCTTCGTGATGATGCCATTTTCATTGAATTTTGAGGACTTTGAATTTTTTCCCTTTCTCTGTCTGCTGAGGCCATTCTGAGCTTCTTGAGTTGCTTTTGTGAATTATGGGTTGTCCTTAGTCTTCTATGGATCATTTTTGGATCACGCCTTCCCACTGAGAGCTTTTTGGACCACCAAAAGCTTTCATCAATCAACTGGTACGTGAGGGAAGAATTCCCTCACCTTGTCCTTCTCAATCCACTTTGTCTTGCTTGGATGTGTGCCCTTTAAAGCTACTCAAAGATAATCAACATCACCTTTGCGTGAAGTCCTCCTCCTTCTATCCATGATGATATCTTCCTTTAACTCATCCAAATACTCAGGAGAAAACTCATCAACTGAAAGTATTGAAACTTCCTCATCCTGATCCATGATCATGGGAGGCTAAAAAAGTTTCAAGTTCTCTACATTTACAACCGAGTAGATCTGCATATAAGGTGGAAGACCTAAACAAAAAGCATTGGTATCACTTTTCTCCAAAATAGTGAAGGGTCCATAATGAATGAGCTTGAGTTTCTTGCCTTCACCCTTCAATCTTTCCTTGCTGATGTGATGCCATCCCTGGTCTCCAACCTGGAATTGATGATCAACCCTGTGTTTGTCATGCCGAGCTTTATACCGTGCTTGACTTTTCTCCAATTGTTCCCTGACTGCTTGGTGTACCTAATGGATCCTCTAGATGAACTTGCAGGCTCTGTCTTCATTTCTTTCTTTATTTGAATTGACATCTCTCCCATACATCAAATCCAAAGGAACTTTAGGTAAATGCCCAAAACATGTCTCGAAAGGAAAACACTGAGTGGAGGAATGTAAGGCTCAGTTGTAAGCATGTTGTACATAGGGTATCTGTTCATCCCATAGCTTGGGATGCTTTCTACAGTAGTCTCAAAGCAAAAGTACCACTGTTCAGTTAACAACCTTTGTCTGTCTGTCGGTCTGTGGATGGAAAACAGTGCTCCTCTTCAACTTGGTGTCCATCATTCTCCACAAGCTTGTCCAAAAATCCTCAAGGAATCGAGTATCTCGATCTGAGATAATGGATGTGGGTAACCCAAAGTGAACCCAAACATACTGAAAGAAGATATTAGCAGTCTGCTCAATAGTGATCTTCTTTTTACATGGCATTAAGATACACATCTTGTTGAACTTATCTACTATAACATACAAATAGTCATGACCCTTTTTCGACATTGGTAAACCCCCTACAAAATCCATGGAGATACTTTCCCATGGATAGGATGGAATAGGAAGTGGTGAGTATAGCCCCAGTTTTCTATTAGTGGGCTTACAAGTAGAACACATCACACACCCCTTTACATATTTAGTTACAATTGCTTTCATTTGAGGCCAATAACAAAACCTATGCAAATGAGCCATAGTTTTTCCTACCCCAAAATGCCCACACACAAAAGAAGTGTGAGTTTCTCGTATTACATGGACTTGTTCACTTGTAGGAATACATAGCTTTCCAAGATGGTAGAGTAGTTTTCCCTGCAGACAATAGTTCTTTACATGTGCACCATGGGTTAGCTTCTCATATACTTCTTTAGAATCTTCATCAATGGCATATTGTTCCACATAGCTATCATGAGATAAAGAAGCATTCTTCAAAATAATAGAAGCAACAATAGGAGGTTTAGAAATCATATCAACTACCTTGTTACTCGTACCCTTTTTAACTTGATTACCAAATGAAATTGTTGTAGGAAACGCATCCATCTGTAATGTCGAGATTGTTGTAGTTTGGTTTGTGCTTGGAGATATTGTAAGGGTTGGTGATCTGTATGTATGATTGTTTCCTTCCCTAACAAGTATTGCTTCCATTTTTTTACGCTTTGAACTAATGCATACAACTCTTTATCATATGTAGGATAGTTAACAACATCTTGGTTAAAAGTTTCAGAGTGGTAACAGATAAGCTTATGATATTGCATCAATACTGTACCCATGGCGTATCCGCTGGCATCTGTCTCGATATCGAAGGGCTATTGTGCTAATACTGGTATGGTACTGATCTTTTCCTTCAAAGTGTCGAAAGCTTTTTGTTTCTTTCCTCCTCACTGAAAAGTGTTCTTTACACTGGTTAAGGCATGCAAAGGAGCTGTTATAAAGGAGAAGTTTGAAATGAACCTCCTCCAATATTGGACCGCACTTAAAAAACTTTGTATCTTGGTTACACTTTTGGGCTTAGACCAATTTACAATTACATCAATTTTGGAAGGATCAATTTTTAATTGTCCCCCCCCCCTACAATATGACCTAAGTACATAAGTGCACTTTTACCAAATCCACATTTGGACAATTTTACATACAACTTTTCCCTTTGCAAAGTATTCAATATTTGTTTTACATGCCTCACATGTTCATCCCAAGTCCTGCTAAAAATAAGAATTTCGTCTAAATATATAATCACAGAATTATCTAGAAAATCCCTGAATACATAATTCATCACACGCATAAAGGTTGCCAGAGCATTACAAAGCTCAAACGACATAACTAACCACTCAAACAATCCCTGTTTGGTTTTAAACACAATCTTTCATGCATCATGTTTTGCAACCTTGATCTGATGGTATCCACTGCACAAATCCAACTTAGTGAAATGAACAACATTCTTTAACTAATCAAGTAAATCATCTATACGAGGAAGAGGGTATCGATTTTTCACCGTGATTTTATTTAAGGCCCGATAATCGACACACATTCGCCATGTGCCATCTTTTTTTGGCACCATCACGATCAGAGAACTACAAGGAGATGAGTCGGGCCTGATGACCCCTTGATACAATAAGCCTTGTACCTGCTTCTTGATCTTTTTCATCTCTACAACTGACATTATGTACATGCCCACATCGGGAAGAGGAGAATCATGTTGAAGATGTATTTCATGTTGGATTTCCCTCTTAGGAGGTAATCCATTTGGTTCCTAGAAAATATCATCATACTTAGAAACAATATCAATTAATTATTTCTTATGAGAAGGATCACATCCTTGGGAAGCATTGCATGTTCCAACAGCTTTCTCCCTTACGACCAAGAGTACATATCTCTTATTAGTGTTTATGAGTCTCTTCATTTGTCCTGCACTAACAAGTGTTGTGTTTACCCTCATGTTGTGAGCTCTAACAATATATTCCACTACCCCCTTAGTGAGGTGGTATTTGTTCTCATGACGAAAGAAGATTTTTTTTCTATCATACAGATAAGGACTCCCCAACACTATGCCACATATATAAAGTGATACAACATCCAAATCCACTTCATCAATCAACTTTGAAGCAATAACAAATCTGACCCTACATTGCTTGGTGACATTAAGTTTTTCTTTATCACATACCCAACCAAGAGGATAAGGCTTTGGATGTAGTTTCATTTCAAGACTCATCTTTTTGACAAGTGCTTCAGATATCAAGTTTACTTGGGAACCCGGATCAAATAATTTATCTATCTTAGTGTGTTTAGATACAAATCTTATATGAAATAATTCATTCCTCTTTCGTTCATCATTATGAGATTCATTATTGGAATTTGAACTAGCATGAAGGGAATCTTTACCTTGTTCTTCAACTGTTGTGATCTTTCCTTCATCTCCTGAATCGGAACCAAGATCCCGTTGCACTGTAGCAACGGTCTTTGTCTTCCCCTTTCCACCAAACTGTTTCAGTCTCTTCTCTGAGTGTAGTTTCCAATAGTTTTTTATCATCGTGACTACTTTTCTTGCAAGGAGTGCAAGATGGTTTTCCTTCTTCTCTCTTTATAGTGGAGGTCTTCTTGCCCTTCCTTTTAAACTTCTTAAATGGATTATGTGGGAGATTGGAAGGTTTCTTTGAGGGATCTTCTTGAACATGATTTCCCTTGTTCTCAAGGTGAGTGGCTTGCACACAAACTCCATCAAGACAGGTGGGATTAAACAATAACAAAGTATGACAAATATAATTGTGAAGTGCGTCAATATACTTCATTAAAGTTTCATAAGAATCCAAAGGAATGTTTAATGCAAGAGCTTTCTTCCTAAATTCTTCCGTGAAACATTGTACAATTTGACCTTTACTTTGTCTTAAAGTTTTTCATTTCATCATTTCTTTATGTAAATAACCCAATGGATAAAAATGTTTCCTTATCGTTGATTTAAATTCCGACAATGAGGAGAGAAGATTACCACACTTACTTATGTCTTGAAGTTTTCTCTCCCACCATACGAGGGCGGTGCCTTCAAACCGAAGAGAATCCAGATGCACTTTAACTTCTTCTTCATCAATTTGTTGAACACGACAATATACTTCAACCTGTCAAATCCAATTATCTATCTTTTCAGGATTAACATCTCCATTAAACATAGGTAAAGAAAATTTTACATCAATCTTTAATAGTGGTTTCTTAAAATAAGTTTTATGGCTAGAATGATGATAATGCTCAAAGGAAGAAGAGCTAGAACTTGATGGTGAAGATGGAGACTCAAGAGGGTCTCCTCCATCCCCTTGATTTACCAAAGCATTATCATCATCTTGTGCTTCCTTTTTCTTCCCTTTATTCTTCATCCTATTCTCCTAGTCTCCATACATTTGTTCGACCATTTCTGACATGTGATAAAAGACCATATGAAAGTTTTTCTCCTGTTCATCACGCTTGTCCTCTTCTTCCATTTTCTTCCTTCAGGATGCACAACCAACTTCAGGGTTTAGTAAGCATTCACACTAAACAATTCACA
Source organism: Picea engelmannii (assembly GCA_009831015.1). Taxonomy (NCBI): domain Eukaryota; kingdom Viridiplantae; phylum Streptophyta; class Pinopsida; order Pinales; family Pinaceae; genus Picea; species Picea engelmannii. Next base: position 2,844,432 of record ML776967.1, on the reverse strand, counting down.
TCAAAGATGACTACTATGATACCAACATGATTCGTGATCTTTTCATCGAAGTGACCTATAAATAATTGTATTAAATGAGCATAAATTAAAGTGCACCATTAAAGAAGGAAAAAATCAATAATGAACAGACATACGCATCAAATATGAACATAAAAACTTGATATCGGAGTTCGTCCCTGATGGACTATGTCTTCGGGTCCTACTCTCAAATGGGTAGGCATTTTTATTAACTCGGCAAAAGAATTTGACAAAATACATAAGTATACCTCATGTTGGACACACCTACCACACTTAGGGGGGGTGAATGAGTGTGGGGATCTTTTTCCCAAAACTTTCCTCTTACACAAAAACTCCTTAGTTAACATTCAACATTTTCTCATTACTCATTGCTGTCATTTATAATCAGTTAGATGTGAATACATATTAGCAACATATCATCAACAAATCGTCTCCACAAGGAACACAAGATGTATGTACAATTTTTCTTTTTATTATGGACTTCAATACGGGGGTTTTTCAGCAACAATTGAATAGAGTACAACTCTACAAGAGCACCATCTCTATATTCAAGACTCATCTTACATTCTCAGCACCAACTGAGATGAGACAACAATCCTCAACATATATCAATCTGTCAACATAAACAAGTGCATCAACCATGCACCAACCTGTGCCAAACAAACTGTAATCAACCTGTACCATAAACAAGTGCATCCAACCATGTACCAAATATATACCAATCATGTGTCAACTACTCATCACCAATGACTCATCAATATGTACCAACATCATCAACTATACACCTCATGTATGTGCCAACTCATCAACTGCTTGTCTCAACCATGACTAGTTTTGGATTAGTCAACAACCCAAATTGAAATAATCATAACTTTGTACCTGTAATGAATAAAGATCTGAAAATGATACACAATGTTCTTCAATGTGTTTTATGCAATTCCTCCAGGTGGAACTACTTGGAACCTCTCAGAAAATGAGTTATAGCAAAAATGGCATACCTTGCTGAATTCTGACTTATTCTAGAGAGAAACCTTGTAGAGCATGCCCCACACAAACTATTCATTGAATTGATCTTAAACTATTACACAACATACTAAATAATATACCCTAACCAACACATTTGGTCTCATTGGATTTGTATCTGTTATGAATAAGTTATGACATTTTTACCCGAAACACCTGTTTTTTACTAGTTTCAGGACTAGCCACAAACCCTATTTTCCACGGAGTGTAACTCCCAAAATACAATGACCCACAAGATGAATTTTTAAAAAACGATACTTGGGTATGTTTTCTCAATGGAATAACAATTTCACAGTCTGAATCATTATATAAAAAAAGTTATAGCGAAAATGGTGAGATGACCTGTAAATAACATACCTTAGAAAACATCATCAAAATAATTTATCCTCCCTTCAATTCTGACCTCTTTTCTTCACCTTCCTTCTGAAATTCAACTTATATATCCTTGGTTACCTCAGTCACCTATATATAGTCAATATGCTCAAGTGTTTCACACCAAAAATGCTCAAGAAGCTCTCCACCAATACTCCAAAATATATTCTCACAAGAAGCTCTCCATTGATCCACAAAAATGATGATCTACAAGAGACCATAGCTATCTTATTTATATTTTCATCCTCTAGTTCACTTAACCCATTTTTAGGTCACTTAACCCATTTCTAGGTCACTTAACCTATTTTTCTTATTTTAGGGTTAACCACTTTCCATAAATAGAAAGTTCTCCAATACTTTATCATTTAAATATTCCTTCTTGATTTTGTCACCTT
>ML776967.1:2811928-2840668 GCA_009831015.1 Picea engelmannii | reverse complement strand
TGATGTACAACATGATCACCTCATCAACTCACCAACCATATGTACCAATATGTAGCCTAATCCACATGAAAAATGCATGCACCATGATATCAACATATGCTTCCAATAATACATCATAAGATATATCAATGAAACTCAAATATATACCAACCATGTACACCAATAGATCAACATCAATCCATACTCACGGGTTAGTGTCATGCACTCAAGATTTTATTTTACATAATCTAATAGATGAACACTTAAACCTGCATCTAATAGTGTCAAAACCTACAACAAACAATGTCGGACCCTGCAAAAAAGTGTTATACCATCACATCAAGTTGCAATCCATGTGCATATCCTTTTTCTCAAGGCTTTACCACATATACGTGGTCTTCTACACAACAACTCACGTATGTACGTGACCTATACAAGGTCATCCTGCATATGTACATGACTGATACCACTGTCACCCGCGTATGATTCAATAGATGACTTACTTGAGCTTCCCTTCAGTCCTTCATTCCGTTATGGCTGCTCAGCCTTCTTCACCCACTTTTGTAGATGTCCCTGCTCCTCAGAACTTGAGCTCTGAGCATCCCATCTTTTCAAATATGTCTCCCTTCCTTACTTCATTCCTTATTCTAGCCATGCTATTTGAATTTCTCATCTTGGAATTTCTTCTTGTGTTCCAACACTCATGGGATTTGTGGCCAAATCCACTACAACTGTAGCATCTCATAGTGTTACAGTGAACAACAATGTGTCCTACTTGATCACATCTCCAACACCTCATGGTGTTATAAAATCTTCCATTATATATCCTTTCATAAGATCTACATTCAAAATGTTTGTGACCATATCCATTACATGAATAACAATGCCCATGAAAAATACTTTCATACCTTTGCTTTGGTGTCCCAAGAATAGCTTCTTGATATCTTCCTTGCTTTGTTCTTTTGAAATTTTCTTTGCCTTGTGTAGATGGTTGCTTTGCAACATTGTCTTCCTTTTTTGATGGATTTAACTCATGCTTATTTGAGGTGCTTGCTTCAACATGTGTATCTTCTCCTTTGTATCCAAGACCTGATTTATCACATGATGATCTTTGACTTTCCAAGATCTCATCCAAAATTCGTGATCTATTCAAGAATTTGTTTGACTTTTCCACCTTCTTTCTAAGGTCAACAATTTCAACTTCTAACTTACAACATGACTCTTCCTTTTCATTTATTTGAGTCTTCAACAGTTCCTCTATTCTTTTGTCTTCTTCAATTTGGGTCTTGAGATGAACAATGGTTTCAAAACTTTTTCTAATCTCATCATCTACATTCATATCTTCTTTTCCATTCTTTAGTCTTGTGATCTCTTCTTCCTTTTCTTCTAATAGAGTCTTATTGATCTCTTCTTGATCCTTGATCATTTCTTTTAACTTCAAGATGTGCCTTAGACTTCTCCTAAGAAACTTCTTAGTGTTATCTGAAAGATAATTATATTCTATATAATAATGATCACTTCTATATCTATATAAACCCTCTTCAACTTCCTTTTGAAGTTTTAATAGATTTCCTTCTATTCTTTTCATGGAATAATTATCATCAAACTTTACACAAACTATTTCTAAATCTTCTTCTTCACTTGTAGAGAAAAATTCATCATCATCATTGAAATCAAGGGTTTTTGAGGGTTCTTTACCTTCATTTGAAATATCTTCACGATCTTCCTTTTTGCCAACATCAACACATAATTCTTTGTCTTCATTTGAAATGTCTTCAAGATCTTCCTTTGTGCCATCATCACTTGATTCTTTATCTTCACTTGAAATGTTTTCAAAATCACATTTAGAAATAATGCATAAAGGAGTTTTTGGAGATTCTTTACCTTTAGTGATCTTGATGGAGTGGTCTTCAACATCTTCTTTCTTTTTTTGATATGTCTCCTCTAGCTTTAGCCATAGATCCTTGGCAGAAGTGCATTGTCTCATGCTCTCTTTGATAGGGCTTGAAAGTGCACCAAGAATGGTCCTGAGAGCCAATGCATCATTCTTCTTTCCTTCCCTTTGAGCTGCAAACTTTGACTTGTTCTTCAACGAAACTGATCCACCAATGGTTTCCTTCCAAATAGTTGCTCCCATTCTTTTCAAATACACTCTCATCTCTATTCTCCAAGTATAATAGTTTTCCTCATCAAGGATTGGTATTTCATAATCCATTTGAATGTATTTGGATCTCCTTCAAGCTTGTTAAGGCTTGTAGTGAAGGCCCGCTCTGATACCAATCGTTGGACACACCTACCACACTTAGAGGGGGGGTGAATGAGTGTGGGGATCTTTTTCCCAAAACTTTCCTCTTACACAAAAACTCCTTTGTTAACATTCAACATTTTCTCATTACCCATTGCTGTCATTTATAATCAGTTAGATGTGAATACATATCAACAACATATATCAGCAACATATCATCAACAAATCATCTCCACAAAGAACACAAAGAACACAATATGTATGCACAATTTTTCTTTTTATTATGGAATTCAATCCGGGGGTTTTTCAGCAACAAATGAATAGAGTACAACTCTACAAGAGTACCATCTCTATATGCAAGACTCAACTTACATTCTTAGAACCAACTGAGATGAGGCAACAATCCTCAACAGATATCAATCTGTCAACATAAACAAGTGCATCAACCATGCACCAACCTGTGCCAAACAACCTGTAATCAACCTGTACCATAAACAAGTGCATCCATCCATGTACCAAGTATATGCCAATCATGTGTCAAATACTCATCAACAATGACTCATAAATATGTACCAACATCATCAACTATACACCTCATGTATGTGCCAACTCATCAACTGCTTGTCTCAACCATGACTAGTTTTGGATTAGTCAACAACCCAACTTGAAATAATCATAACTTTGTACCTGTAATGAATAAAGATATGAAACTGATACAAAATTTTATTCAGTGTGTTTTATCCAATTCCTCCAGGTGGAACAACTTGGAACCTCTCAGAGAAGGAGTTATAGAAAAAATGGCATACCTTGCTGAATTCTGGCTTATTCTAGAGATAGACCTTGTAGAGCGTGCCCCGCACAAAATATTCATTGAATTGATTTGAAACTATTCCAAAACATACTAAAGATTGTACCCTAACCAACACATTTGGTCTCACTGAATTTTTATTTGTTATGAATAAGTTATGACGTTTTTACCTGAAACACTTGTTTTGACTAGTTTCAGGACTAGCCACAAACCTTATTTTCCACGGAGTGTAACTCCCAAAATACAAACGCCCACAAGAGGAATTTTTTACCACGGATACTTGGGTATGTTGTCTCAATGGAATAACAATTTCATAGTCTGAATCATTCTAAAAAAAAAAAATTATAGCAAAAATGGTGAGATGACCTGTAAATAACATACCTTAGAAAGCATCATCAAAAGAATTTATCCTCCCTTCAATTCCGACCCTCTTTTATTCACCTTCCTTCTGAAATTCAGCTTAGATATCCTTGGTTACCTCAGTCACCTATAGATATTCAATATGCTCAAGTGTTTCATACCAAAAATGCTCAAGAATCTCTCACACGAAGCTCTCCACCAATACTCCAAAAGATATTCTCACAAAAAGCTCTCCATTGATCCACAAAAAGGATGATCTACAAGAGACCATCTCTATATTATTTATACTTTCATCCTCTTGGTCACTTAACCCATTTTTAAGTCATTTAACCCATTTATAGGTCACTTAACCTATTTTCCTTATTTTAGGGCTCACCACTTTCCATAAATAGAAAGTTCTCCAATATTTTATCATTTAAATATTCCTTCTTGATTTTGTCCCCTTACTTTATCATTTCTTGATTTTGTCACTTCTCTTGATTATTTAAATAATCCACCTTGACTTTGTCACCTTACTTTATCATTTAAATAATGATTTCTTCTTTTAGTTCACTTAACCCATTTCTCGGTCACTTAACCTATTTTTCTTATTTTTAGGGTTAGCCACTTTCCATAAATATTCCTTCTTGATTTTGTCACCTTACTTTATCATTTCTTGATTTTGTCACTTCTCTTTATTATTTAAATAATCCACCTTGAATTTGTCACTTTACTTTATCATTTAAATAATGATTTCTTCTTTTAGGTCACTTTGACTTCTTTGACCTTGGGGGCTTCAAGCCTTCATGTGGGGGTCCTTCATCTTCGTAAGGCCATAAATCTCAAACCATAAGGAGTTATGTGACATTCCACATACCACTGGAAATGACATGACAAGCACTATCCATCTAGGATAGTTTCACCAACAATTTCCTTGATCTTCATCTCATTATTCCACATACAATCATGGGTCCTCCAACCATTCTTCTAGGATAACTCAATCCAAAAAGTGTCTTCCCGTGAGGGCTTTCACCATAAGGGGACCGCTTTGGAGTTCATCAATTTTTACACCTTATCAATCATGATAAGACAATAATGAGAGCATGGGTTCTCCAACCATTCTTCTAGGATAACTCAATCCGCAAAGCGTCTTCCTATGAGGGATTTCACCATAAGGGGACCACTTTGGAGTTCATCCATTTGTGCACCTTATCAATCATGATAAGATGATAATGAGTCATCTATACGTTTTTCCAACAATGCATCATATACCAATGAAACCATAACGATCCATATTCATCATGTATCAATGACAACTCATTGATCCATCTTCATCATATCAATGACAATTCATTGATCCATCTTCATATATGCATTCTCATCAAGGGAAATACATATTATTTTACATCAATCATCAATCAATCAATCCTTTGACATCAATCAATCACTTGACATCAATCAATCAAACCATTGGCATCAATGACAACATGATCCAACACATCATTCTAAAATTAAGTTGCATAAGATTTTCTCAGATCATAAAACAAACAACACCATTGAATTCGTGGCATCAAATTACCCAAAAATGACTGTCTCCATGCTTCAATCCGACTCTGGCACTTTGAGGCCCTTGAGAAATCTCATCTTGATTTCTGTGCCTACTCCCTGCATTTAATTCATTGTACTGTGTCTCAATTTATGTGCCCAACTGTACCATCGTGTGCCCTTTCTCTCTGTCTGTGGGTAGACTCAACATATAAACAAAAAGCAGGGCGAACTACATAATGTAGTCTGTTGGCCCAACGATGGAAGAGCTATAGTTAAGGTGCTTGTATAGGGGGAGGTCCTGGGGTCGAGCCCACGGGCCTCCCCTTTTGGGTTTTTGTTATAACATATACATATATGTGGGCTGGTAGTTCTCCAACTTTGGAGTGTGGTTTATATTTGTCAGAGTGTTCCATTTGGCTGCCAGATCTAGCGGGGCTCCGCCTGATCCAGATTATTTTCGGCACAGAAATGAGAGAAGAGATATAATAAATAAATGCACAGAGATATCATGGATATCTAATAATATAGCAGAAATGTATCAGAGATGCAACCATAAACACACATAGATACAATAATACCTGATTTCTATTAATGAAAGAAATGTACAAAGATTGTAAAAATACAGAGTGAAAGACTCGCTAGAATGGTGGCAGCTTATCTCTGAGAAGGGATGTGATGGCTACTCGCATTCAAAAGAAGATGATTTTACAATGAGGCTCCAAAGGCCTTTTTATCATAAAGAAAATCCAAAACCCTAACCCTGGAAGATGAAAAACCAACAGTTTTGTGGACCCTGTTTTGGGTAGTTTGGTATATCAACTTCCCGGGGGCATAACTTTGGCATACGATCTCCGTTTGGGGCACATGATAGATCGTTAGAAAGATCTATATAAGGACTACAACGGTTGGAAAAAAATATGTGACGATTTTTTTTTTATTGGTAGATGCCCAAAAAATGTCGTTTAGGGCTTCAAAACGGCTCCAGAAGTTAAGAACCCGAAAAACTTCTAAAAATAGTAAAATACCAAAATTGCCAGAAAACTGTTTTAAGCCAGTTGGAAAAGGTGGGTGGCCACTGATATCCACCTGGATCAGCGCCAGATTTGGCAGGCCCACCCTTTTTTATTTTTGAAATTTAGTTTCTGGGCCCTCATTGGGCATTTGCCCACTGCCACGTGGCAGCCCATGACTGGGCCACGTGACAACCAACTATTGGGCCACGCCAACCACCTACACAATCACCTGCCACATCATCTCCCACATCATCCTTCCATGTCACCGTACACTCTTCCACATGGTTGTATGGACTACCACGTTGCACTTTTTCATTGGTCCACGGATTGACTCGAAAATGCCAAAAACGAGTGACACGTGGCAGCCTTTGGTGTTTCCATGTCACCATGTTGATGTCATGCTGATGCCAGCATGACATGTGTCAAATTATGCATGTGCCAAGTACACTATACAGATGCTGAAGTCATATTTACTGATGCTGACATTAGCAGTACATATGCTGACTCATCCCGTGCTCACTAGGCTAGGTTGACTAAACTTTGACTGCGAATATCTTTCGATCTGTAACTTCGTTTAATGATCCGTTTACACTGTTGGAAATATTGTGACGCGCTATTCACAATGATTCCATTTTCACTGAGTTTTTAGGAATTTGAATTTTTTCCCTTTCTGTATCTGCTGAGGCCATTCTGAGCTTCCTGAGTTCCTTCTACGAATTCTGAGTTGTCCTTAGTCTTCTCTGGATCTTTTTTAGATCAAATAGTGAATTTTTAGTTTGAAAGCATCTTCTTTCTGCTCCTCATCCAAGACCTTACTGATGACCACAAATTTCTCCAGCAGATCCATGACCTTTTCCTTGAATCTATCCTACCTATGTGAGTTTTTCTTGTCCCTATCCCTAGCGTGTTACCCAAATTGACATAGGCCACACTAAATTTTCTCATTTTTGACCCGATTTCACTTAGGAAAGCAATTCCATATATCTGAAGAGCTAGCACCTCATCCTTGCTAGAACATTAAATTCCTATACCATTCTTTGGATTTAAAAGGACAATCTTGTTGCACATTCCTTCCTGAAGGAGATGGTCTGGTTCATGGATGAACCCTTTTTTCCAGGTCCTCCATACTGAGAAATCTCATTGACGAACAAAAATGAAACAATGAGAAAGGGGAAGGTGGTGGAGAGAGAAATGAGAGAAGGGGCTCAAGGAGAGGAAGGTGTGTTGTAGGTGAATCCCCCTGTGGACAAGTGGATTCCCTCTTGGTATCTAGACTCCTAAGACCAAGAAAAAAAAGTTCTTGACATGGACACTGACATCCTTTTAGATCTAATAAAGATAATATATGAAGGAGATGAAGAAAGATATGTACCTTGTTAATGGCATTTGTCCTCGCAAAGTCTAGACTGAGCTCCAATCCTGAGCTCCTCGATAAGTCCTGTAGAACAAACAAAGATACAACGGACTTCCTACTCTACTGAGATTAACTCAAACATAGATCCATCTACTGCAGATAAACTCATATGGAACAAACATAAGTTTGAAAGAAACAGGCCAAGCATTGATTATATTAATGAGAACAAGTAAAAGTACTTACAATCCTTTGAATGAAGGTGCAACAACTTCTTCCAGTTCCCCTTGACCAACCCCTTAACTCAAGTAATCTCCACTGATTTATTTGATGACATCTCACTCATGAGAACATAAGTTTGATGTAATTCTCAATCTCCATCCCCTTCTATTCATACCACTTACAGGATCATAAGTTTGGTATCAATCTCTAGTCTCTTTCTCATGTACCTTTCACCATGAGAAGGCCTCCTTATATAACCTTGGAGAGGCCCGACCACTTGAGAGATATTTTGGATGAGTTGAGGATTCCTCTCCTTAAGTTGAGGATCTTCCCTAAGATCATGCCTTGACCATCTATTCGAATCCAACTGCCTTCAGGAATTGAGGGATTCTTCCCTGATTTGCCTTAACAAACCCAAAACTTGCTCAGAAAAGGGTAGCGCTCCCCCAAAAGGGTGCACAGGGAACTCAAACACTCCCCCAAAGAGGCTCAGGGAGCGCCAGTACTCCCTGATAGTGGGTAGGGGAGAACTCATCTCTAAAATTCATTTTTTAGTGGTTATTTCAGTGGAAAAAGGTTTGTACTCCATGTCAAGTGATCTCTCTTCTTCAAAACTAGTCTTTGAGGTGTCTTAAGTGTCTTTGTAATGTCGTTAGAGGCACGACATAGGCAATATGAAAATATGATTATTTTGACACTTGCAACACTTGTAGTCAAGATGCGACACTTGCATACAAGATGTGACACTTACAACACTTGTAATGATGACACTTGCGACACTATCGAAGTGAGTAATTTTGAGGTGTAACAGATTGGCCCCCAAAGTATGAAGTTAGAAGACAATGATGACTAAATTAATTCATAGACTTTTTTGAGCAAGGGTATGGACGTAGAGAAACCAGAAAAAGCTGCACATAACCATCAAACAAATATTATGACATGTTTCAAAACCCAAGGCATGCATACCTATGCTTGAGTGATAAAGACCTTTTTAGGTATGGCCGCCATAAAATACACTGCAGATCCATAATTATATTGACAAAATGGTATAGCCACTATAGATACAATGTGGATCTATACTCCTATGACTTGAACTGATCGTAGCCACGAAGAATACACAGTGGATCTACGAGATGACAAGACATAGCCACAACCAATACAAAGTGGATCTATGTAACAGTATATGTGTCATAGTTCAAAAGAACTCCTTCGCAACCTGGGAAAAGTATACATAAGAGTGAAAAATCAACCCAGGGTCTTCTTACCGATCCTGATGTAGTATGAATCTAACCATGTGAATAGATGTCTTGATGTCGAACATGGCAGAAACCACTTGATTACTAGTCAATGATGTAAACTGTTAACAAGCGCGAGGGATATCACCATTGATGTCAATGATTCCCAAGGTACTCTAGTACTTCCCAAAGAATGTGAATGAATGAGTTGAATTCGAACATCCATGGAATCATCCGATCAGGGGTCAATGATGTAAACCCACTGTCGGACACGAGGAGGCCTGCCATTGAGGCATGCAAGTCCCAAGGTACTAACTGGTTTCTAAGTCTAGCTCCCAGATAATGTGCTGAAGTCGACAGGAATAGACTCGTCAAAGGAGGGCCTTGATGTATCCCCCATCAACGACATGAAATGGTCATAGAGATGTAATTGGTAGATCAAATGAACATGGACTGACATGGGTATTGAAACAAGATATTTGTGATGGTTGACTCTCGAGGCAGATACTTCCCTTGAAAACTGAGGCACAACAACAGAAACTTGACATGGACCAAAACACAATAATGTAGTGGATGTTGTGACTTTCGTCAGGTGACCCAAAGGAGTAAAAGAAACTCGGAGGATTGGCTCAGTGCAGAGGTTCAATGGATTAAAATGCGTGCAAAGACAAAGTGCTGTGTTTAAGGGCGACTGTAAGGGCTACTGGTAGTGTTCTAAAAAAAATGCTTGGCTTGCTTCTTTCAATTTCCCCCCCATCCAGATAGACGAGTACCTCTTTTTAATTTAACGAGCTCGAGGAGGGTAACACATGCTCGATATGAATTACCTTCGGTAAGTCCCTCTTCCTTTGTTTAACGAACTGGAAGAAGTAAGGGTTCGATCCCGTATGGTCCCTTCAATGTATGATTGTTTAACGAGTCCAGAGAAGGTAAACTCAATGGATTTTCATATTTAGAGAGTCTGAAAACAACTTAAAGATGACTCCAATGTTGTCCTTTTTCATAATGTTAGTCTTGCGAGGCGGAAAAAGAGATAAATTATCACTCTAAAGACGTCCTTTCAAACCTTTTAACAAGTGGGAAAGGAAGTAAGATCACTCGAAAATATTTTCATGTTTAGAGAGTTCGAAAAGAGCTTAAAGAAAACTCCAGGGGGTTCCTTTTTTGTATATCCATGCGAGTCCGAAAAAGTGATAAAATTCTACTCGGTTACATTCTTATGTTTTTTTGAGCATGAAAAAGAACAAAGACTAAGCTCGATATGCCCCCAGCTTGAAAGCTAGTGTCTTAACTCCAGAATGATCATCAAAGGTTGGAGACATTCCCTCCAAGATTCAATTCATTCACTGACTTTGAGGTTGTCACCAATTTCTCTACTATATGGAGAAAAAGGATAAGGGTGGATGAAATGAAGGTTCAAGAGAGGTGACTGTTTCATTTTTAACGAGCTTGACATGGGAAAATAACTATGCTAAGGGCTCCGGGTTCAATCCCCAGATTGTTGTCTCATTTTTTAACGATCTTGCTACAGAGAGGAAAACTATGCTCAAAGATTCTGTTTCATTTTTTAATGAGCTTGCCACAGAGAGGAGAAATTGTTCTCGTGACCTCTGTTTCATTTTTAACGAGCTTGCCACAGAGAGAAAAACTATGCTTGTAGACTCTTCTTGATCATGGCTGCCAAGAAAATAACGTCCTGGAAGGACACCATGTCAAGGGACAAAACTCAGTCATGGATTCCAAGAGATCTTTGTTGGATGGAAGAATATCACTCTGGAAGGAACACATGTCAAGGGCCGTGACAGGGGTAAGGAGACCAGGCTTCAATATCCCTACCAAAGAGATCACCATGTCAATGACTGGATCCAAATAATCGGAATTTGAAGTCATGGGAGATAACGCCACATAATTGACATGCAGCAGGGGCGATACTGTCATCATATGAGAACTATTTAGGGAGGTAATCCAGTCAGGACCGATGAAGGAAATTTGATTAATAGTCACAATTCTTCCATCGTGAGGGAAATATATCACACAAAAAAGAGTGGACACAACAATTTTCATGGAATAGACATAATCTCGACCAAGAAGTAAAGCAAAATCCAAGGGGTCTCGGACTACCATGACATCAATAAAGACAGTTTTCCCTCCCAAAGTTATGGGAAACTAAGGAAGGGTCCCTAAAGGTTGACTAGTTCTTATGTTAAAAGCTAACATATTCTGTGTAACAGGCGCAAGCTAAGGACAACCCAAAGCGTGCCAAGCAACAAAGGAAAAAATACTAATGGACGCACCTTCATCTATCAATGTTCGAGGAATGTCCCAACCACAAACCTGTACTGTAATTTGGAAAGGAATGTGAGAGGGAAGACGAGGTCCAGTTAGCGCACCCAAATCAAAAAGGATGGCCTCATTGCTTGGAGGGGGTTTCGCGGGAGAAGGAAGAATGCCCCCCAAAATGGTAGATTTTGTATCAATGAGAAAAACGTGGGTAGTATTGGGTTTAATCTCTAGAGGGAGAGTAGGATCGACCGATGATGGGATCAGATCGACCGTGCAAACACTCTTTAGAGGAAGAGTGGGATTGACCGATGATGTAACCAGTGCAATCACTTTGGCACTCTTCGAATGAAGGGTGGGACTGACCGAGGAAGGGACCGGATCAACCACTTTGGCACTCTTCAAAGGAGGAGTGGGACTGACCGAGGAAGGAACTGGATCAGTCACTTGGGTTTCACTTTCCAGAGGAAAAGTGGGGCATATCGAGGAAGGGAATGGATCAATCACTTTGGGTTCACTCTATAGATGAAGAGAGGGGCTGACTGATGATAGAACTGGATCAACCACTTTGGTGAGTGGTTCAACTGAGGATGAAACTAGATTGACCACTTGATCAACCAGATTGATTAGAGATGGAACCTGATTGACCAATCCATCAACTAACGATGGGTTGGGAGAAATCTTACGATAACCTTTTGGAAGTTGAAGTTTTTCCAAAAGAGAAGAAGCCTCGTCCATATGAGGAAAAATGTGAGAATAATGATCACCTTTGCATAACATGCAAGGGAATTTGACAGTTGTCTTCTTCTTACCAACCTTAATGTCACTAGTTGACGAGGTATCACTGGCATGACCAACAGAGGCCGATGATGTGGAGGACCACATTTCTAAGACCTTGGGAATACCAGGGCAATCCATCAGAAAGTAGTCACCCTTACAAATACTGCAAGGGAATTTGGGTTTTAGATTCTTCATTTTAATCTTTTTGACCTCATTAACACTCCCAGTACTATTAACAATAGCTGGTTACTTGGATCCAACATCTGACGTTGTTGGAACCTTGGTATTTCGCAGGTTCTTCTTCTTCTTCTCTTTCCATTTCTTGTTCTTTTGACCAACCTGGCTACTTGCTTTAGATCTTTCACTAGGCGAAGAAGGAGAAAGGGAAGGAGACTTAATGGGTGAGGAAGACGAAAATTCAACATGAGGTTGATGTGTGAGTGGTGTACTGACATCCAAAGTATTAGGTGCAGTTGAAGCATTGGGAGGATTCGAGATCACCGGAGTGGGGAACAGCCAAACCGATAATCTGATGGTGAGTCCTGGAAGACTCAGTGTGGCAATGTACGAAGGACCAAAGTTTCCAAAAGAAGGAAAAGTGTAAGGTTCCTCAGGACAAGGGGTCCCTCCATTGGTACTCTCAGGATTTTATGCCATTAACACTGACTCGACCTAAGGTCCACTAAGTAATACAAACAACACAAGAGATGAATCTGAGAGAAAAATAATCAAACAAACCTTCCCACAATGAAACCACTAGTTGGTGATGAAATCCAACGTCGTGAGATCAAAATAGGAAGAGGCAGGGATAGAGCGGGTGGATCAGTTATGTTGGCGACCTGCTTAACAGACTTACGCCTTGGTGCAAGCTTCCACGCAGTAATTGTGGATTTACCCTCCAAGAAGCCCGAGTGAGTTTGAACAACGTCTGTTATAGGTACAATGAGACTTCCCTTCACTATCACCTTGTGTGAGACCCTAAATATTATGGCTACTAAGGTCACCAATTCACAATCAGCCCCTGGGCGGGTATAGTTGACAGTCCAGTCAGAACGTATGTGTAGGATAACAAGTCTGAAATCAGCTCGAGAGGCTCCCACACATAATCATGGGTATACCTTCAAGTGACCCCCAATATACGATCCAACCACTACAAACAGTTGGGCCATGGAGGGATAATGTCCATAACTCACCTGAATGTGACCTCGTGCATAACCCCTATGTCAGAGGGGGATCCCATAAAGCCTATAAGACAATTGGATTTTCTCTCCCTATCGCAAGATGCTAAGTTTGTTCGATATCTTTGGAAAGTTATACTTTCAACCTATTCCAAAGCCCTACACCTTAAACTAATGTAGGTTTGCTAACAAAGATGTAAAAAGTTTGATAAATTTTAGTTAAGTGTTGATTTTAGTGTCTTTTGTTTACTTAGAGGTGTATGAGAGTGAAGACTGATGATATTATGACTCATTTCCATAAACATGCATAAGAAATGATAAGCAATCTTTTCTTTCAATGAATGTCTAATTAAGGGAAGGAGAAGGATTTTCCTTTCACTCTCAAACACTAAGATGAAATGACCTCATGCAATAGTCGTCAATAAGGAATCCAATGAAATGCTAAAAATGTTTATATGTGACTGATAACCAGTAGATGTAAAGCTTCCTATGCTAATCAAACTTCAAGAGTTGTGAGATTTAAGAAATCTGGAAGCAAACTTCACATAAACCAAAAGACACCCTTGTTGTGATCAAACAAGAAACAAAAAGCCAAAAAATCAAAAGGAAGGAAAAAGATCTTGGAAAAAATGACTCAAAGATCAGAAAGAAAAGTACAAAAGACCTTTGAAACTCCTTACAAAGTTTTCACTCACTCAGATAAACGAGAAGAAAACGACAAATTGACTCCAAATCGTCAAGGACAAAGAGTTATTGTAAAGTAAGGACAAATTTCAAAAAATCCAAACAAAAGAGGATGAATCCTTAGAAAACAGGGTGTTGAAGGCCAATACCAAGATGAACTGAGAGCATGAGACCCTGAGCAAATGAAAAAGGCAAAAACTGAACCCAGAAATTGAAAAAATAGAGGGTTTTTCACTGAAAATGGGGTAAAGCTCTGGTTTAAAGGGTACCAAAGAACTCCAACACTCTGTGTAAGACCACCAGGGAGTGTTGGTGCTCTGATAGCAAGGGTAGGGGAGCGCTCTGCTGCAAAAGCTCAGAAAAATGCCCAGAAACTAAAAAAATCAAGGAAATTCAGTCAATCAGGGTGATCATGATGAAATTAAGAGGAAATCAAGCAAATATAAGAATAAAAAAGACAGTATGGATAAGGTCAAGTGAGTGGGAAAAGGGCCAAAACAAGATCTGGGAAAGGAAACAAAAATCAGAGCTCCTCCCCAATGGAGTCGCCAATTTCTATTGTAGGTGAATCCCCTTGCGGACAAGTGGATTCCCTCTTGGTATCTAGAATCCCAAGACCAATACATAAAAGTGCTTAACATAGACACTGACATCCTTTTAGATCTAATCAAGCCAATATATGAAGGAGAATAAGAAAGATATGTACCTTGTTAATGGTGTTTGTCCTCGCAAAGTCCAGACTGAGCTCCAATCCTGAGCTCCTCGATAGGTCCTGTAGAACAAACACAGATATAATGGACTTACTACTCTACTAAGATTAGCTCAAACATAGATCCATCTAATTCAAACAAACTCATATGGAAAAAACATAAGTTTGAAAGAAACAAGCCAAACATTTATTATATTAATGAGAACAAGTAAAAGTACTTACAATCCTTTGAATGAAGGTGCAAAAACTTCTTCCAGTTCTCCTTGTCCAACCCCTTTGTTCAAGTAATCTCCACTGATTTCTTTGATGACATCTCACTCATGAGATCATAAATTTGATTTAATTCTCAATCTCCATCCCCTTCTGTTCATACCACTTATAGGATCCTAAGTTTGGTATCAATCTCTATTCTCTTCCTCATGTACCTTTCACCATGACAAGGCCTCCTTATATAACCTTGGAGAGTTCCAACCACTTGAGAGATCTTTGGGATGAGTTGAGGATTCCTCTCCTTCAGTTGAGGATCTTCCCTAAGATCATGCCTTGACCATCTATTCGAATCCAACTGGCTTAAGGAATTGAGGGATTCTTCCCTGATTTGCCTCAACAAGCCCAAAAATTGCTCAGAAAAGGGTAGCACTCCCCCAAAATGGTGCATAGGGTGTTCAAACACTCCCCCAAAGAGGTGCAGGGAGTGCCGGCATTCCCTGATAGTGGGTAGGGGAGCGCTCCTCTCCAAAATCCATTTTTTAGTGGTTCTTTCAGTGGAAAAAAGTTTGTACTCCCTGTCAAGTGATCTCTCTTCTTCAAAACTAGTCTTTGAGGTGTCTTAAGTGTCTTTGTAATGTCGTTAGAGGCACGACATAGGAAATATGGAAGTATGATGTTTTTGACACTTGTAACACTTGTAGTCAAGATGTGAAACTTGCAGACAAGATGCAAAAATTACAACACTTGTAATGATGACACTTGCGACACTATTGAAGTGAGTAATTTTGAGGTGTAACAAGGGGCCTCATAAGGTGCTTAGGTAAGATCGCTTTCCATCCATCCTCTTCCAACATGTGGGGCATCCATAGAGATAGGTAATTTATATTGGGGCATCCATAGATATAGTCAAGTGATCTAAAGATGCTATAAACCTATTTGTGAGCTAGTTATATATTTGGTTGGTTGATCTCTTTATGTGTTTGAAGCTATATGTTTCTAAGCCATTGACTACATGATCATGCCCATCTATGTGGTTGGTAATTTTCCAGGATGAGCTTATGGTTTAGGATATCAATCACCACTTTAGAATCACCTTTAAAGATCACTTTCTCGAAGTTAAGGTCAAGTGCTTCTATAATTTGCATAACAAATTTTTCTATCTTTCATTTATGTTTTTATGATTCTCATGATAAGTGTTTCTCCTTCTATTTTATGGATGTGTTGTGTGGGTGCATGTGTGTGAAATAACAATTAAATATGCCTATTTTGTGGTATCTTGGAATAACTTATATAACTATAAAATCTCCTTTCCTTTCCATTCGTTTTGTTTGCAAGGAATTGATACGTAATTGTGAGCACATGCTCACTATGGTCTCTAAACATAGTTGATTTTTCTAGGTGAGGGTTATCTTTGGATGCCATGTTAAAATTAAATATAATCCACCTTTTGTGAGGAGTCCATTTTTATAATCCACCTTTTCTGAGGAGTCCATTTTTGTTGGCTATCTTGATCATCGAAATTTTGTCCTTCAATAGAGATTTTGTAATATGTATTAAAAATGTCTTTTGATAAGTGTTCAAGCATGGGTTTTGCATATTGATAATGTTGATTAATTGTGCTGGTTTTCATTGATGTCAACCCTTGAAGCAAGTCCGACAACAAATTTCGGTAGCCCCAATAGTATGGATAAGGGACTTCATTTTGATTGATGTATAATGGTACGAAGTTTAATATATTTGTAGGTAATACTATTCTAGATGGATAGTACATGTTATGCCATTTCCGGTGATATGTAGAATGCCACATAACTCCTCATGGTTAGAGAATTATGGTCTTGTGAAGTTGGAGAACCCTCATAAGTTATTTAGAAGGTCAAAGAAGTCAAAATTATTCTAGAAGCTCCCAGAAGAAGTTGATTAGTCAAGTGAGTAAAACTAGATCATGGGTTAAGTTGTTGCAATAAGAAAATAATTAAAAATAAATTAGTTGCAACTAGAAGTGGAGAATTTACTATTTGTAGCAAAGTGGGTCAGAAGTGGGTTAGCCCTTAAATAAGAAAATGGGGTTAAGTTGGTTAGAAGGTAACTCCTTGAGGAAGCTACATGGAAGTATAAATAAGAGAGCAAGGCTCTCCTATTAGCACCTATTGAGGACATTGAATATATTTTATTGTGTAAGGTTTATTGCAAGTACTCATTGATACATCTGAAGTTGTGCAAGTCTGAGGTAGCACAAAGGGTTGACGATGAAAGTTTCAGAATTATAGAAAATACTGAAAAAACCCTAGTTTTTGAGGTGTGCATGGGATGTAGTGGAGAAAGGCACGTATGTACTTAGGCTAGCAATATATTAGGGCACACACATGAAAGAAAATCCCATGAAACTTGAGAATATGAAGATGTCGGGTTTCTAGAGTCTGAAAGCAAGCTCTCAAGAAGGTCTAAAGTAATTAGGTACATCAGATCTATCTATTGGTTCAAAAGGTATGTCATATTTCTATGATTAGTTGGATTTTGTTGTCTACATGAGAAATTGTTATGGGGGTTTGAGGATTTTCCCTAGAGAGATTAATGGTTGCATGGGACTTTCTGTATAAGTTAGATCTATAGAAATACAATGCTGGTATAATCAACATTTATCATTGATACATCTTGTTAGTGTTGAGACACATCTTGTATTTCTTGGCATATGGTTAAGGGTCTCTGAGGTACATGGTTGAGATCTTGTATTTGAAATGGTTGATGTATTGAGAGGTTGAGTATCATAAATATTTTGATGTCTAGTTCATGTGAGGGTTATTATACTTGTTCATAATTACACACATTTGTATAGCACATGACTAGAGAGATATAGATGCTTTGGGTAAAGGATATGTATGAGTATGTATGCACAGGGCACATTTATAGTCTGGATACAGTGACAGGTTGCAGGTTGATGTAACAAAGGCTGCAGAGGGTCATAACTTTTAAGAAGAGAGAAAAATCTAGTTTTCAGAAGGCATATGCAGGTTGTAGAATAGATAGGTCCTGTACACACACATGCTGTAGTATAGATAGGGCGTGTACATACGCGTGCTGCAGAACAAACATGTCTTGTATCTATTTCTTTTGGTTGGTACAATCTCAATTCAGGTACCGGTTGATTATAGGGAAGTGGTACAGGTTGGCTACAGGTCAATGGTACAGGTTGGTACAAGTTTACAGTGATATATCTCACAGTGACAGTGTGGCAGTGTTTTCATCATTCATTTGTCACTTATATTTTAGGGCGGTAAAACGGGTCAAGGATAGGTGGTTGTAGCCACCTTCTGGTTGTATCCAAAGAACACAGGGGGTTGTAGCCTCCTTCTGGTTGTAGCCAACAAATTTGGGAGTTGTAGCTTCCCTCAGGTTGTAGCCTGAAAATATAGAGGGTTGGAGCATCCTTCCAATTGTAGTTGGAGAACAAAGGAAGTTGGTGCTTCCAATGAATGTAATTCTTAAAGACATATAAGAAAAAACATTATGTGGTTTTCTCCCACATTGGGTTTCCATGTAAAAATACTGGTGGACTGTGTATGTGTATGATTGTTCATTTGTTCATGGTTTATTTACTATGCACTCATTAAATGATAATGCTATATTGATCATAAAGATAATAACACTTGCATATTGTGGTTAAAAGGATTAAATTTCTCTATTGTTGATCCACCCTCCCTCTCAGTAATCCAACAATTGGTATCAGAGCAGGTTCCTTCATAAATCAGTTTAACCATTGAAAGGTAGATCATGGAGAGAAACATTATGTATAAAAATGGAATACCATAGTTTGATGGACATAACTATGCATTATGGAGCAGAATGATGAAAACATATGTACACGCACATGGATTTGAGGTTTGGTAATTAGTTGTAGATGGATACAAAGAACCAACAGTTCCGCCAATACATGAAAATGGAAAGAAACTCAGTCTAAATAATTCAAAAGCCACAAATGCACTTCTGAATGGTCTTTGTGATTTGATATATACCAAAGTTATACATTATAGCTCCGTTAAAGAGATTTGGGGAAAAATTCAAAATATTTATAAAGGAGATTCAAAAGTCAAAGCAACAAAGCTTCAAACTTACAGAGGTCAATTTGAACAAATAAATATGAAGGAATATGAGAATATTGCAACTTACTTCTTACGAGTTGATGAAACAGTGAATGCAATCATAGGATTGAGAGAAGAAGATGATGGATCTATAATTGTTCAAAAAGTACTAAGATCTCTTCCAATGAGATTTGATCCTAAGATCTCAACACTAGAAGAAAGAGCAGATCTAGACTCAATAAGCATGGATGAACTACATGGAATCTTCACAACCTATGAAATGAGAACTGAACAAGAAAATCCAGGTATAAAAGAAGCAATATTCAAAGCATCCAAAAGGTCAAAGTAAAAGGGCAAGCAAAAGGAAAAATTATATAACAGCAATAGTGACATCTCGGAAAACGATGAAGAAGTGACCAACTTTGTCAAAAGATTGAAAAATGCAACCAACGACATATATAAAGGTAAGCTTCCATTGATTTGTTCTAACTATGATGGTATTGGTCATTTTTCTAACAAATTTCCTCACAAGAAAAAGAAAAGAAATGAAGAGGATGATTCAAACAAAAAATAAACATATAAAGGCAAAAGAACCAAAAATAAATTCTTCAAGAAAAATTTTTGCACCAAAGAAGACTGCTCATCATTAGATGATGATGAAGTCAGTGAAAGTGAGATAGAAAGAGTTCTATTCATGGAAGTAGAAGACTCCGATAAAAAAGACGCTGAAAATGAGTATGAATAAGCAAAAGTTGACTATAGAGAAAAACTGTTGAGTGCTATAGAATTTATAAAAAGAGAAAATAAGAAAAACAAGAAACTCCAGGAAGAACTAGATAAGAAAGAACACATTCAGAATTCAAACCCTGAAGAACTAGAGCAGATGATCACTAAATTAAAGGTTCAAATAGAATAAGAAAAAATAATCGAGGAAGCACTCAAAGAACAACTGGAAGAAAAAGACATGATCATTGGAAATTTGGAAGCAGAGGTTGTTACATTTAGAAAAGACCTTCAACATAAGAACATGTAGAAAAATTCAAAGGTTTTGGATAATATTATCAACAATCAAAGGCCACACCATGACAAGTCTGGGCTAGGATACAATCATACAGAAAGAGGCTCAAGCTCCAAAACCACGGATAAAGAAACACAACCAAGAAGCTATGCATAGACAGTTAGAGGAGACAAGAAGCTTTACAGAGAAGATCACAGGGACACTCCTCCACCTAGAAGAGGCATATTTCAAAATCAATGACAATTAGAAACAAGCAGGCCTCATGATGAAGGATTCAGAAGAGTAACTCCCTTAAGAAGATCTTCAACTCCCAGGTATGAAACTATGTTTTTTGGTTTATGTTATGCATGTAATAATTTTGGACATAAATCTATAAGTTGCAGAGCTAATAGAAGGAACAAAAACAACTTTGAAAGTAATGCACAAAATGGTTATCCAATAAGGCCTAGTGAAACACAAAGAAGAAGCTACAACAGGTTTGAATAATTGAGCACTGAAGTGGAATGCTACAAATGCAACAACTTTGGTCACATGACCAAATATTGTAGAATGATAGTCCCTAATAGAGAATCACAAAAAAATAACAACAGTCATAGACATGAACCTCAACAGAGAATATGGATAAAAGCAAGATCAATTTAACAATGAAAAATGCACACTCACTTTAGAAGCTAAACACAAGAAATGTAGCTGGTATGTTGACGATGGTTGTTCAAAGTACATGAAAGGTGATGAAGACATGTTTCTTAAATTAAGAAATGAAATATATGGATCAATCGCCTTTGGAAATGATGATTCAACTAAAATCATTAGAAATGACATAGTTAGAATTAGAAACAAAAATACCAAGGCAAAAAATGTTCTACTAGTGGAAGATATGAAACATAATCTTCTAAGTGTAAGTCAAATGTGTGACCAAGGTCATAAACTTATGTTCAATTCACATAAGTGTGAGATAAGAAAAGAAGGTTCAGGGAAATTAATTGCAACAATTGCAAGAACTTCAAGCAACATATATGTATTAAGTGAAATTGAAATTGAAAAGTGTTGTCTAGGAAAGGAAGATGAAGTTTGGCTATGGAAAAGAATAATGGGTCACATAAACTTTGATAACCTCATCAAAGTCTGAAAAAAGGAAGCATTCAGAGAAATGCCCCAGATCACGAAACCAACCAACACATTATGAAAACATTATCAATGAGGAAAGCAAACAAAGACCAGGTTAAAATCAAAGGAATACTCGAGGACAAGACCACTGGAAATTGTGCATACTGATCTAGTTGGAACAACTAGAACAAAGGGTTTAAAAGGTGAGAAATACTTTATGTTATTGGTTGATGATTATACAAGAATGCCTGCAGTTTGTTTTCTCAGGAATAAGTTAGAAGCATTTTAAAACTTCAAGGTATACAAGGAAATGGTTGAAAATGAAATGGATTAAAAAATCAAATGTTTGAGATCTGATAATGGAGGAGAGTTTACTTCAAAGGAATTTATGATTTCTGCAACAAACATGGAATAAAAAGAAAATTCTTTGTTTCTAGGACACCTCAACAGAATGGAGTTGTTGAAAGAAAGAACATGACAGTACAAGAAATGGATCGAACAATGTTAATGGATTTTAAATTGACAAATGTATTTTGGACACATACAGTGCATACAACAATTCACATTCAAAACAGAGTAATGTTGAGAAACAACGGTGAAAAAACTCCCTACGAGCTATGGAAAGGAAGACCAACAAATGTGAAGCACTTTAGAGTGTTTAGAAGCAAATGCTACATCAAAAGAGGAGATGGAAGAATGAGAAAGTTTGACTCGTGTGTGGACAAAGGCGTACTTTTCGCTTACACGAGTAAAATGAAATCATACAAGTGTTACAATCTAAGGCTCAACAAAGTTGTGGAAAGCATCAATGTAACAGTTGATGAAACAGGTGGACAAAAATTAAAGGAAGAAGAAAATGAATCAGTGGAATAGGTTTACGAAGAAGAAGAAAATGATGAAGAAGCAGTAGAAAGGGAATATGAAGAAGATCAGAGCTAAGTAGAAGAGAAATTTCAACAAGTGCCTCCAAAGACACCTAGCAAACGAGTACAAAAGAATCATCCTTCAGATTATATTATTGGAAACAAGGATGCAAGAGTTGAGACTAGAAGAAGAATTTGTTCACCAGAACAACTGCACCTAGCACTCTTATCTATGATTGAACCAAATAGTTTTGAAGAGGCCAACAAGGATGAATTATGGATAAAATCCATGGATGAAGAATTGGATCAAATAGAGAAAAATGACACTTGGGAATTGGTTCCAAGACCAAGGTACAAGAATGTGATCGACACAAAGTGGGTCTTCAAAAATAAATTGAATGAATATAGACATGTTACCAAGAATAAATCTATATTGGTATGTAAAGGATACACACAGATTGAAGGTGTCAACTTTGAAGAGACATTTTCCCCAGTTTCCAGAATGGAAGTATTCAAATTGATACTAGCTAATGCATGTTCAAATAATATTAAAGCATATCAGATATATGTAAAATCAACTTTTCTGAATGGGGAACTAGAAGAAGAAGTCTACATTGAACAAAGAGAATGATTTTAGTTGTCAAAGAATGAGGATTATGTTTTCATATTAAAGAAGGCCTTATATTGTCTCAAACAGGCCCCCGGAGCATGGTATTCCAGACTAGATAGATACTTACAGTAACAAGGGTTCATAAAAGGAAACACAGACAACAACCTCTACATCAAGGTAACTCAAGATAGTATTTTATTAATTGAATTTTATTTTGATGATATTATTTTTGGAAGTGATGATGACAGGTTAAGCTAGAAATTTGCAAAGGATATGCATACTGAATTTGAAATGTCATTACTAGGAGAACTATCCTTCTTTTTGGGTCTTTAGATATGTCAAATCAACCAAGGCATTTTTATTTCTCAAACTAAGTATATCAGAGAAATTCTAAAGAGGTTCAGAATGGAAGATTGCAAACCAATTAACACTCTTATGCAAACCAATTGCAAGTTGAGAAAACATGATACTTCAAACTCTACAGATAAGAGGAAATACATGTCAATTATTGGCAGCTTACTATATGTGACAATATCTAGACCAGATGTAATACAAGCAGTTGGACATGTGGCACGATTTCAAGAAGCACCAAAAGAATCACATGTTCTAGCAGTGAAGAGGATTTTAAGATATCTCAAGGGCACAGAAGAGTTTGGATTATGGTATCCAAAAGGAAATGATCTATCACTTATTTCCTACACAAATGCAGATTGGGCAGGTTGCATTGATGACTGACGAAGCACTAGTGGAGAGACATTCTACTTGGGTGAGTGTTTGGTATATTGGATAAGAAAAACATAGTCATTGGCATCATTGTATAGATACGAAGCAGAGTATATTGCAACATCAACATGTTGTACACAGGTTCTATGGATAAAACAAACTTTGATATATATACAGGTTGAGTATGATGAGCTCATTCCTATATATTGTGATAATACAAGCACTATCAGTATCTCAAAGAATCTAGTGATGCACTCCAAGACGAAGCACATTCCAATCAAGTATCACTTTCTATGGGAACAAGTTTCAGAGAAGAACATTAGATTTGAATATGTAGGAACAAAGGAATAAGTTGCAGATATATTCACAAAACCACTTCCAAGGGAAGCTTTTGAGTATCTTCACTAGAGACTCGGAGTAATTTCTACTCCAAAATGAATGATTTTGAATGCTTATCTTATATGTCTTAGATTTACACGAGGAAGCACCATACAAAGGATAGTTCATGTTGGGGGAGAAAGTTCAGGAAGATTTTAGTTAGGGGGAGAAGCCCCAAGGATAGTTCAGTTAGGGGGAGCAACCTCAGACGAGAAGTTACCTTTGCCATTGATGTCAAATGGGGAGAGATTCATCAGATGTAGGACATAGATTTAGATGCTTGGAGAGAGAGCACATAGGCATGCTTCTAGGGGGAGTAATGGTCACAGGGGGAGCATAATCGATATGAATTCAATGTTTCATTAGAGTGTTTCCATCAATTCGAAAGGGGAATACTGTTGATTAATTGGGTTGGTTGTCATTGATGTCAACCCTTGAAGCAAGTCCGATAGAAAATTTTGGTATCTCCAACAGTATGGATAAGGGACTTTAGTTTGATTGATGTATAATGGTATGAAGTTTAATATATTTGTAGGTAAAAATATTCTATATGGATAGTGCATGTCAATCCATTTCCAGTGATATGTGGAATGCCACATAACTCCTCACGGTTAGAGAGTTATGGACTTGTGAAGTTGGAGAACCCTCATGAGTTATATAGAAGGTCAAAGAAGTCAAAATTATTCTAGAAGATCCTAAAAGAAGTTGATTAGTCAAGTGAGTAAAACTAGGAGTTAATTATGGGTTAAGTTGTTGTAATAAGAAAATAATTAAAAATAAATTAGTTTATAAGTGGAGAATTTACTATTTGTAGAAAAGTGGGTTATAAGTGGGTTAGCCCTAAAAGAAGGAAATTGGGTTAATTTGGTTAGAAGGTAACCCCTTGATGAAGCTACATGGAAGTATAAATAAGAGAGAAAGGTTATCCTATTAGCACCTATTGAGCACATTGAATATATTTTATTGTGTAAGGCTTATTGCAGGTACTCATTGATACATATGAAGTTGTGCAAGTATGAGGTAGCACGAAGGGTTGACAGAAAAAGTTTTGGAATTACAAAAAATACTGAAAAAATCCTAGTTTTTGAGGTGTACATGGGCTGCAGTGGAGCATGGAGCGTATGTACACAAGCTAGCAGTATATTAGGGCACGTACATGAAATAAAATTGCTAGAAACTTGATAAGATGAAGATGCCAAGTTTCTAGAGTTCGAAATCAAGCTCCCAAGAAGGTCTACAGTGATCAGGTACATCAGGTCTATCTACTAGTTAAAAAAGTATGCCCTATTTCTACGAATAGTTGGATTTTGTTGTCTACATGAGAAATTGTTATGGGGGTTTGAGGATTTTACCTAGAGAGATTAGTGACTGCGTGGGACTTTCTGTATAAGTTAGATCTACAGAAATAAAGTGTTGGTATCATCAACATTTATCATTGATACATCTTGTTAGTGTTGAGACACATCTTGTATTTCTTGGCATATGGTTAAAGGTCTTTGTGGTACATGTTTGAGAGCTTGTATTTGTGAAGTGGTTGATGTATTGAGAGGATCAATATTAGAAATGGTTTGATGTCTAGTTCATGTGAGGGTTATTATACTTGTTCATGATTACACACATTTGTATGGCACATGACTAGAGAGATATATATGCTTTGGGTAAAGGATATGTATGAGGATGTATGCACAAGGCACAGTTATAGTCTGGATACAGTGACAGGTTGCAAGTTGATGTGATAGAGGCTGCAGAGGTTTAGAACTTTTCAAAAGAGAGAAAACCCTAGTTTTTAGAAGGCATACACAGACTGCAGAATAGATAGATCATATACATATACGTGCTATAGTATAGATAGGGCACATACATACACGTGTTGCAGAACATACATGTCGCATATCTGTTGTTTTTGGTTGGTACATGATTATTTCAGGTACAGGTTGATTATAGGGAAGTGGCACAGGTTGGCTATAGGTCAGTGGTACATGTTGGTACAGGTTTACAGTGATATATCTCACAAATGACAGTGTGGTAGTGATTTCATCATTCATTTGACACTTATATTTCAGGGCAGCAGGACGAAGAAAGGATAGGTGGTTGTAGCCACCTTCCGGTTTTAGTCGGAGAACATAGGGGGTTGTATCCTCCTTCTGTTTGTAGCCATAGAATTGGGGAGTTGTATGCTCCTTCTGGTTGTAGCTAGAGAATTAGGGAGTTGTAGCTTCCCTCAGGTTGCAGCTTGAAAATATAGGAAGTCAGAGCCTCCTTCCAGTTGTAGTTGGAGAAAAAAGGAAGTTGGTGCTTTCAATGAATGTAATTTTTAAAGACATATAAGAAAAAACATTCCATGGTTTTCTCTCGCATTGGGTTTTCATGTAAAAATATTGGTGTCCTGTGTATGTGTATGATTGTTCATTTGTTCATGGTTTATTTACTCTGTACTTATTGGATTATAATGTTGTATTGATAATAAAGATAATAACACTTGCATACCGTGGTTAAAAGGATTAAATTTCTCTATCATTGATTCACCCCCATTTCAGTAATCCAACAGATAGTTAAGTGTGCCTTTGAAATTTAATGGTAATGAACTGTAAAAACATGATTATTTTAACGTCAAGCTAAAAGTTTAGGAATCAAGTGGTTATTAAAGATATTGCCAATATGAACATGTAACACCCCCATTGTTGTGCATCTTGCTCGATTAATCTTTGATGGTTGATTTCCTCACTACTTTAAGCTTATTTGAGATTGTAAATATTATCCTTAGTTATAATGAAAAATTGTGATGCTTATATGGGAGATGATGTTACAGAATCATTATTCCCTTGAAGCTTCACTTTCTTTGATGATAATTGAAAGATAGAATATATTGTTGATTCATGTTTTGATGAAATCATATGACCTTGGAAATATTAACCTTGTGTGGGTTGATGTTCTCAAGACCCATCTTGACTTGATTATATAATGGCAATGTTACCACTCAAAGTCTCACTAAGTGTAAAAATTCTCGAGCATAATTTGTGAAAACCTAGAGGAAACTAATAGGCAAGCCACCCAATGTCAACTCAATGGCCTTGCCTCTCATTTTAAAGGAAGGTTTCCTAACCTAGGGGGTATTCCTAAAGGTCAACTAAACCAAGATGTTGTAGAAAGGGAGAAAATTTAGTTTAGTTGATTATCAATGTGGTTAATCCAAACAAGTCAATTTGAGAAAATTTAATTTATTTGATTGTTAATGTGGTTAATCCAAACAAGTCAATTTTTCTTTTGTGATAAAAGTGGGAATATATATATAAATTGTTTATCAAATCAACACCAAATAATTGGAAATCCAGTGTAATTCACAAATGTGTTCACCACAACAATAGAATCAAGGTTATTTCCAACAATTTAAATGAAATGTGTAATGTTCAATTCATGAAAGAGTGTACCTTAAAAGTGCTCCCAAAAATGATGCCACCAAAGGAAATGCCACATTAATTTAATTTAAGAAATTATATGTTAGATTGCATTTTTAACTTATGATGTGACCGGAGCAAGTGTGAAAGATGCTCAACTTGAACCATGAGAAACATTGCAAATACAAGATTGATTCCTTAATGAGATTATGATCTTAGAAATAAAGTAATGGCATTCAAAACGTGTATGACTATTATGCTCACCAAATTACCAATCTATAGTTTTGTCAATAACAAGAGATTACTCTAGGAAATTGATTAACATGTTATTTCCAAAATTCAGATTTATATTTTGCACTATGACGTGCAAAACAATTTAGTAAAAAAATGGAATATGAACTTAAAAAATAAATTCCAAATTTATCCTTGTTGAACGTTTTCCACCATTAGCTCAACTTATGCCAAAATCAAGCCACATCACATGAAACAATTATTCAAAATGTGCCTAAAAATGTTGTAAATTTCTTATGAGCATGAAATAATCCCAAATGAACAAATTTCGGTGCTAAAAAGTGTTTTAAACTAGATCTATTATGATTATTCTTTAGAGATATGATTAAGGGTTAATTTATGCATCCACATTCTTAAGAGTGTTCCACCATGAGAGAAATATTAAGCATGAAAACATATAAAATGTTATAGTGAACATCATTGACACATTACCCATATCTCCACTTTATGATGTGCAAACCACAAACTATGAAATGATTAGTTGAAAATGGTAGAACATCATTGAAACATTACCCATATCTCCACTTTATGATGTGTTGTTGGCCCTTGACCAAGTTTTGAGGATCCTTGGTCATGTTTGACCTATTTTTGGGACTTCGATAGGCTGTTGAAGGTGGAGCGCAAGACAAAGTAGAGATCACAGGATCTTAGACCCTTTTTAGGGATTTTTTGGTTTTGGGCTTAAGTAACGGGTATGGGAATGTCGGCCCATGGGTTTACCCATGTTTAGGCCCTATTTTGTAATGTATAAATAAAGTATCTAGGCGATGTAATAAACAAGAAAAGGGGGCATGCTAAATGTTAAAGTTCGATCTATGTGATCGAAGGACTGTAAGACCTTTGTGCATGTTGTGTGAAACTTGCAAGGCTGAGTGCAAGTGAATGTAAGAGATTGTGAAGAAACTTTGTGCTGTAACCTAGGGAAGGATGATCTAGCAGAGAGTGCACAGATCTCCTGTCCTCTGCGAAGTTGATCTTAAGTCCTTGTGCATGTAAGAAGATTAAGAGAAGATAATAAAGAAGACGAAGAGTTGGTGGACGTAACCCCAGGGTGGGGGTGAACCATGTACATGTTGTGTTTCTCTGCTTTGTGCGATGTATTGATGTGTTTATATGTTTACTTGATTAGTGCTTTGATATAGATGAATGGTAGATAGATATGTTAATGCTATGTGCTTAATGTAGAAATTTCGATACAAATTAATGTATTCATGCGATTCTCCTGATCTAACAAGTTCCGCTATTGTTAAATACATAATCGCTTCTACTATTACATTTGCAGAAGCAATTTAAACCATGATCACAACCACAATGCACAAAGTGAAATATCAATAACACACAACACATAAGTTTTACCGGGAAAGCGTAAAGATAAAAACCCCACTATCATATATTATGTATATCATGAATCATGAAACAATCTCATACAAAACTTTAATCCAAGAGCTCTCAGTACAATACAATCATCTCACACTGTCATACACAAATCAAAAAATACCTATGCCAATTTCCATGTCCAGACAACCTGCCTCCTCTGCACAATCTTTGAAATCTGAATTCTCACAATGAATCGAATGAATACAATTTCCTCGTTTGCACATGCTCATAAGCATATCCACTGCATGTGTGAACAAATCACAACTGATAGCCAAACTGTCCCTTTCACCTGTTATCTCAACTGGTGTCCATTGGAACTAA
>ML776967.1:2727407-2796753 GCA_009831015.1 Picea engelmannii | reverse complement strand
CTTTATATTCAATCTTTGGAAGTTCTCAATGTGCTCGATAACTGAACCCTTTTGCTTGAGATTTATCAATTGGCTAAATAAGGTATTGCTCCTTGTATCCTCATAGTGTGCTATCATTTCTTCCGTGAAAATTGTCCAAGTGATGAGTGATTTGCGAGAACAAAGACATTGATACCATACAAATTTATTAGGTTCTAAATATAAAGAAGCAATTCATACCTTTTGTGTATGTGGCACATTATGTAGATCAAAGAATTGCTCCATCTGAAGTATCCATGTGATTGGGTCCTTGCCATCAAACTTCCTCATATCGATCTTAGGAACATGGTTGGTCTTCAACCCAAAGTTGGAGTTTCTCCATTCTTGATTCACCTTCCTTGTGTCCTCATCATGAATTTCATGGGATTCATTTTCACTTTCAGGTGTCTTCTTTGTTACAAAATTTTTCAATACTTCCATGATCTCCTCTTTTAAACCATCCATCTTTGCCTCCAACTTAGCTTCCATCTCTTGTAGTTCATCTTTTGTTACGATCTTCTTTTTTAAATCATTTATGTCCCTATGCATTTCTTCACCTTCATCAAGAGTCCAAGTAGGATTGTCTGGAGGCTTATTTGGTGTAGAAGTTCCCTTTTTTGATGGCATGTTGGCCAAGTATCACTTTTGAACCTTGATTTTGAGGTGGTTCTGCAAGACAATCTTTCTTTTATTGTATCTCGCAAGTTTCAACACTTCTGGGTATGAAAATTTATTTTATATAGTTCTATAATGTTTCTTATCTACAATTCCATAGGTATAATCAAAATTGGATGTGCCAAGTGGAATTTATGGTAACTTCCCCACAACTTGCCGATTTTTTTCCTTTCCAGGAGATCTCACTTGTATAGCGTGCCCTGCACAAAATAATTGATATAAAATTCTGAAACTCGTGCAAAAAATACTACAGATTGTCCATGATCCAATGAAACCAGTCCCACTCAATTTGGATACTCGAGGAATAAGTTATGATTGTTTTACTTGGAACACCTTCTTGAGACTAGTCAATAGGACTAGTCAGATACCCTATCTTACACAGGGTGTACATAAAAATTTAAGATGAACTAGAAGTTGAATGTATTACCATAGATACCTTACTAAGTTTTGTGAATAGCCACCAGAATTCAGGGTCTGAAACATTACATAAAAGTTTTTATAGCAAAAATTCCGCAATGACTCATTTCAGGATGATTCTAGAACCCTAACTTGTACAAGCTGTATCTCCGAAAGTATAAGGCCTCAGGAGATGAAATTGTAACCAAACGTACCGTGATCCGTCTACTAAATATCCTCCAAGATGTTCCTTTTGAAACATTGTAGAAAAAAATTTATAGCAAAAATGCTAAGGTGTCTCAGATGTAGCAGCGAAACCCCAAGACCTTGAGCTCTGATACCATATGTTAAGAACCAAATATCAATATAGAATAGAAAAATCTCAGAAAAAGTACTCAATGCCTTGAAAAAGAGATAATTTCAGATAATAAGCTTCTTCAAGGGGGAAACCTCCTTTTACCCCACTTAAATGTTCAAGTACAAGATGATTCCAAATGAAAATATCTCATTGGTATATATTGGAGACTAAGAGGTATAATTACAACTAATGGAATAAAGCGAACATAAATAAAATAACATTGTAATGTAATATGCCCCAATTAAGGGGTAATGAGCCAATATTAGGGCTTAACAAGATGACTAAGGACTGGTCAACATACCTCCTTATTCCTGCAGACCCTGGAGATATGTATGACCCTAATAGCCCAGAGACCACGCACATGGAAAATAATACACCCAGACCCAACAAAAGGAAGAATATCGAAGAGGTCCAAAACTTAAGCAGTGCCTGAGAAAATACTGCCTCAATATCATCTGGGCGAGGGGGTGATGACAAAGTGGAAGAAATAAATGGCAAGAAAGATGAGAAAAATCAAGGCGAAGTAACACCACCTAGAGATGAGACTGATCCCTTAAAGAAGAGGAAGGTTTCTCCCCTGAAACCCTCTTCACGAAAGAAATCCATAGTCACCTTGACCAAGATGTAGATTGTACTCACTACTGATGATTTTGACTTCATCATCGCTGCTGTAAATGACGCCTCGCAGGAAATCTTGGAGAAACAAGAAGCCAAGCAAGAGGAAATGTACGATAGGATTGAGGTTGAACTCTGAGGGGTACAACAGGACCTTCAATCCAGTTGCATAGTGTCTGCTACGCCCCTTCCATCAGAAGAAACTGAGTTGGGAGATGAGCCAGCCCAACTCCACCGACTAGCTGATGCGGTTGAAGCTCTCCTTCATCGCACACAAGAAGAAATAGAACAAGCCACCCAGGCCTTGAAGCAAGTGCAAGGAGTGCTTGTAGAAAAATGCCGAGTTGCAGAGTAGGAGAAGGTTTCTCTCTAGGAAAAATTGGAAGAGGAGAAAACATAGATTCGACAAGAAAAAAAACAGTTTCTCGCAAAGCAACTCGAAGTGAAAGAAGCAGTCAAAAAATCACTTCGCTCTATGACAGGCTTAGAGCCAAAGGTAAAAGACCAAGTCGAGCATCAAGTAGAAAATCTTGCGGAAGCTATCCAGTAGCTACAATAAATATTAGCAAATTTAGAGCTCTGCATAGTACCCGACACTCTGCAGGATGTAAGGGATCAAAGAGAAGCATCTTCCCGTAGCGCAGTTGAGAGAATAAAGGCCCTTGCCATGGAATGCAAGAAACTAAGTGATCGTGGTGCCCAGATGTATGATAAAATCACTGAGAATCCAAAACTAAAGGCATTGGAGTCACATATCCAGGAGGTGAAGAAGAAAGCAGAAACAATACAGGCGCAGTTGAAGCCCCTGTCAACTGTTGAAAAAATGAAGTGATCCCAAGAGTAGTGCACTGCCCAGCAACAGGTCCACACAATTCAAAGAAAAGTCATGGAAGTGACTCAGAGGCTCCAACATGTATAGGATGAGGCTTACCAACTGTTCATAGAGATCGAAGGCCGATGAGAAGAACTGGAGCAAGTTGTCACTGTAGCTCAACAATGCCTAGAGGGACCTGTCAATGAAACAATCATACAAGAGTTCACTGAAAATGAGGCCGTGGCACAACAACAAGTCAAAGAAGCTCGAGCCAAGCTCGAGGCTTTTGAAACAGAGATACCCAGATTAAAGTGACTTGGGATGAGTCATAGGTGAGTGTTGGGGGACTGTTGGCCCTTAACCAAGTTTTGAGGATCTTTGGTCATGTTTGACTTATTTTTGGGACTTCGAGAGGCTATCGAAGGCGTAGCACAAGAAAAAATAGAGATCGTAGGATCTTGACCCCTTTTTAGGGATTTTTGGGTTTTGGGCTTATGTAACGGGTATGGGAATGTCAGCTCATGGGTTTACCCATGTTTAGGCCAGATTTTGTAATGTATAAATAACGTAGCTAGGCGATGTAAGAAAGAAGAAAAGAGGGGATGCCAAGTGCTAAAGTTTGATCTATGTGATCAAAGGAATGTAAGAGCTCTGTGCATGCTATGTGAAAATTGCAAGGCTGTGTGCAAGTGAATGTAAGAGATTGTGAAGAAACTTTGTGCTGTAACCTAGGAAAGGAGGATCTAGTGGAGAGTGCGTAGATCTCCTATCCTCTGTGAAGTTGATCTTAAGGCTCCGTGCATGTAAGAATATTAAGAGAAGCTAATAAAGAAGACAAAGAGTTGGTGGATGTAACCCCAGGGTAGGGGTGAACCACGTACATGTTGTGTTTCTCTTCTTTGTGTGATGTATTGATGTGTTTATATGTTTACTTTCTTAGTGCTTTGATATAGATGAATGGTAGATAGATATGTTAATGCGATGTGTTTAATAGTATGGATGAATACTATATCTAGCCTATGTGGATGTGCTTAGTGCTTGAATATAGTA
Source organism: Picea engelmannii (assembly GCA_009831015.1). NCBI lineage: Eukaryota > Viridiplantae > Streptophyta > Pinopsida > Pinales > Pinaceae > Picea > Picea engelmannii. The sequence continues at coordinate 2,792,827 of ML776967.1, read as the reverse complement.
GATCTGGTTGAATACTGCAATGCTCTATAATTAGGGTTTAACTGCGCTGTAAACTAAGACTAGATATTGATGAACTATAACTACTAAGTGCCCTGTTAAGGTGTTACAGTCACATATCTGTGTCCCAGCTAAGGTTGCAGAAACTGGAGTCCTGCAACCACACCTGCCTCTACCTTGGGTGAGACTTCATTTGCTTCGCAGGTGTTGCTGAAAGGGCTGATAGTTAGGGTTTTGTTGGTGTGCTCTTGAGCGTTGAACCCTGGGTCTTCCCCTATGCCAACATGCGCAAACCACAAACTATGAAATGATTATTTGAAAATGGTAAGGTTTAGCACATGTAGTTTTCACCTTTAAGAAAATGATTGATTGAATTCTTAAAATATTCAAATAAATTTCCACCTTAAATCATATAACCAATCCAAAAAGTTAGGTAAATGAGAGAGAAGGAAATAAAATGTGAGTTTTGATTAAATCATTTTCTCTTAAGCATGAACCCTTAGATGTGGACTTCAGATATAATGGATAAAACCTCTTACTTAGAAAATTTTACCAACAATCCACAGGTTAGAAAAATAGATAAATTGTAAATCATTTAGCAAGTTCAACTAAGATGTTTCTCTTCTTAGTGTTAGATCTGTTTTAAGAGTGTTTAGTTGACAAGGATTTTAGATCTAATGAATCCCCTTGGAAAAGAATTTAAACCAACAGGAAATGGGTTAGTAGATGAGTAATTCAACAATATTTAACCATGAAAACAACTCAAAGAAATTGTTCCAAAAAAAACAAGTCAATCAAACTAGTAAAACCCTCTAAATGATCTAGACAACTTGTAGCAAATCAACCAAAACTCTATCCATATAATTCCTGAATTTTCCTAAAGAAAACAAACAAACACAAATACAAAAGGGAGAAATTTTGAAAAATGTTGGTGGTTGGGAAAAAGGGATAGATCAATGCTTTAATCCACTTGGGTTGTGGGGTCAAGCATAGATCGTATTAAAGGTTTTGTCTTTGTGTAAAATTCGAGATTCACAAGCAATCTAAGGATGTGCTATGTGATTTCCCAATTAAAAAAATTAGACCTACAATCCCTTTGGGGAGAAGACTCACTTAAGAATCTACTTTTAAAAATCACAAGATGGATTCTATTTCTAGTCCAAGAACAAAAGCATGAAATCTAAGGATGTTCAATGCCTATTGACTAGATCTAGATAATAAATGACCAAGAACTATGGGATATGGGTTACCTTACCACCATATTGTTCTCCAATGCATCATGATGCTCATCTTTTGGCCTTGTGCTTCCTTTTTCCTCCAAAGTACCATGCAAGAAAAAGTGCTTCCAATTCACCCTAGACAAATATCCTAAACAAGATCAACACTAAAATCCAAGACTTGAGAAAAATTGAGAGAAAATGTTTTCTGCTAGTTTCCAACAACTTACAAATGAAAAAGAGGCTCCTGAGAGAGAGAGAGAGAGAGAGAGAGAGAGAGAGAGAGAGAGAGCCTAACAACCTCATGAATAAAATATAATAAATATCCAACCTCCTAGCCTCAAAATAGAAAATCTCCAACAAATTAGAGAATATGTAGTCAAATAACAATATAATAATGAGGGATAGCATAAACAACTCCTTGAATAATTGGGCACCCTCTAAAACCATGGTAAAAAACACTTGTAGCATGTGTATATGGTCCAAGATCTAGTGCACCCTCCATGAAATTATCTAACCAACTCAAGTGGTCACATGTGTGCAAAAAACGTAGCTCATGAGCAAGTTCACCCTCCAAAAGGTGTGCTAACCAACTCAAGTGTAGCAAATAAAATAATATATATCCTATGATAACCACCTCAACCAAATTCATTGTGTAAGAATACTAGTTAAAGAGGAAGAGTGTGCTCCACAAGAAGCTCCAAGAACCTAGCACATGTAGCACAAGAACACGGTTACTCCATCAAATGTGGTCATAAAAAACTCATAACAACCTCAACCACTAGTCAAATAAAGTGTAACCAAATCCATATAACTCCAATCACTTCACACATATGGTCCAAAAGGTGTAACTAACTTAACAACCCACATGTGTGAGGGAATCTCTCCAAGAAAACAAGTGTGCCCCCCATTAGATGATCTAGGTGGCACAGGTGATGATGTGGAGTCCCTGGCACACTATCCAATGTATTGTCATGGATCCCAATGTGGTGACACATATCCCATTGAATGTACATGTATCCCAATGCATATATAAATATACCAATGTAATGTCATAGATCCTAAGAAAATGTCATAGATCCCAATGAATATATACAGGTCCATATGTTGGTACACATAACTAAAGGTAATATCTCAGATCCTGATTCAAGTACACAAATTTGGAGGAATAATACTTGGATCACAAGGTATAGATGTAATTCTCGATGCAAGTACATGGATCCGAATGCAAGGAATCCAACTATAGTGATGATTCATGTCTTGATATATGTGTCATTAAGTGTTAAACATACAAGGAACATCTTCTAACTTTCAATGACTCATTTAGTTTTTACACTTTAGCAAATTTCAACCATGGTGGGGACATTTAACCTCTATTACATGTGACAACTCCTAAGATCAAGAGCTATGTCCTAGACTGCTAAGTTAGAAGTAGGTAATGTGATGGATAATATGCACAAAGGGAAAGGTAAAACTTCATGAATCAACCTTCATATTCATATATGATGTGTAGGTCTTCTTCTGTTAGCTTTTAAGAGTTAGGGTTTTAATTTCTTCCATGATGGCTTTCATGAGGGTCTGATAGGATTTGAGTTACGACCTCAACGCTATTTTTTACCATCCCTTATTTCTTTTCCTTTTTCTTTATGTTTCCTTTATTTCTTAGTCATTTTCTTTGGATATGCACTGTGAAGCATATGACTAGGGGTAAGGGCCTTTTAGTGAGGTGGCATAGCTCAAGCATTACTGTTTTTGGCTTTTAAATTTTTTATGGTTGCAACTACTTTCTCTCTTTTGACTTTGAGGCTATTACACATGGGTCTTCATTGCTTTCTATGGACCTTGATGAATGACTTATGTCAAGCTAACCATGAGCGAGGAAATATGATGAATGGCATGGAAGTTAATGGGAAATATGCAAAGTGTTAAGCATGGTATGGGATATGAAATATGCTACAATCCACCTAGTTCTCTAGTAGTATGACCTGAATCAAAATATGACGACACATATCTAGAGGAATATTATGACCCACCATGGTATTCCTTAACAAAAGGTAATAATTTAGAGTGTTATGATTAAATTGCACCAATGTCCACCACGTTGAATACCAATATAATAAATATTAACACCATGTCCAAGTAGGAAACCCATACATTAAACCATAGTAGGCCAATTGAAGTGAACAAACTAAACCAATAGAAACTAGGACCATGTGTGTGCATCTATAATGTACCACCTGGAAGTGCATATATCATCTAAGGTGTATGTTAAAATAATAGATATACCATGGATGAGACATATGAAAGAAAATAAGAAAAATATACTATAAGGTGAGATCATCATATTGATGAAGGAGAACTTGAAAGAATGAGTCCGAGTCTAGATGAGATGAGCAAGAGTGCTCATATGAATTGGAACCCCACATCGCTAGAAGGGTGGATTTGGCACTAGTTTCCCATGCAATCTCCTCACATCATATAAGAGGGAAACATATAGCTCCAACTCGTGGAGATGCACTCTTAGAATAAGAGTGTATGAAAAATCTGAAATCTCACTCAAACCTATGATCTACACACATGTCTAACAATTTCCCATGAATATCAACAACATAAAAATATAGACATTCAACTACCTTGGATAACCATGCTATAAAACCGACACATGATTTTGCATGAGATCAAAATTACTCTAAGTCTAAGTAAATGCATGTAAATAAAGCACACAATTAATCTAAGGAGAATGCAAGAAAAGTAAATCAAACCATTACTCCAAGGTAGTCAAAGCAATACATGAAAGGAAAGAACACAAGTATCCTAGACTACTTCTTAATAGAACTTATTCTTTCCTAATAATACAACCTAACCTAGCACTAAGTTCCATCCGAATAATAGATATTTAGGACCTTCCCATTCACAATAAATGACAAATTTTCCCCATCAAGGTGACTAAGATGGAAAGAGTTAGTTCCAATTGCATTCTCTACTTGAAAATGATCTCTCCATAGTGAATCAAACTTACTAGTATTCCTATGTTTTTATTTGTGTTTATTCCACATCAACACTAAGTCTCCTAATTGGAATTCTCTTAGACAAGTCTTCTTATAAAACACTTTCTTAACTTTTCCTTGATTTTCCACAAGATGGTTAAAGGATTTCCTTCTATTCTCAACCAGTTCTACAAGCTGAAGTACCCTTGCTTGAAATGTTTCTCTCTTAGTAGTGAAGTGATTGAGTAATTGGTAGATAGGGAATTTCAAGTTAATTGGAAAATTAATTTCCATCCCATACACCAAATCAAATTGGATTCATCCTGTTGATTGTTTATTTGTGATTATATCTTCCCAAAGAACATACTTAATATTATTGTCCCATATTTTCTTGTTGCCACCTACAATATTCTTGATCGTGGCCATTAATGTTATGTCACTTGGCTCAACGATGTCATTCCCTTGTGGGTAATAATTGGATGAGTGGGACAAGACAATTCTATAATTGAAGCAGAAGGAATACAAGTTAGTTGAATTGAATTGAATTCCTTGGCATTGTTAGTAGTGATCTTGGCTAGGAAGCTAAATATGGTGATGATTCTTTCCTCCAAAAAATATTTCACTAGGATATCTATTTCTTTATTAGTTGGAATAACTTCAACCCATCTCATGAAATAGTTAGTGGATGTGAGGACCCACTTGAATCCATTACTATATTTTTCTTCAAATTCTCCAATTAATTCAAGGCCCCACTGCTAAAATGATGCCTCTACTACAACTGGCTACAAAGGTAGGGTGTCCAAATGTTGTTTTCTAGTTAACAACTAGCATTTCATGATCTGAAAAATCTATGGACATCATGAAAAATGGTAATCCAATATCATGCCATCAATATATTGTGCATTGTAATCTAGGCAACATGATGTCCACCACATAATCCTTTTTGTAAATATTCCATTAAATCCTTTGCCACTTCATCATCAACACATCTTAGAACAAGGCCATCAAGATTCCTCCAACCAAGGCCACCTTGAATGATACAATACTTAGAATATTTTAGTCTCAAGGCCCTTCTCTTATGACTGACAAGGTGGTTTGGACATGTTAAGTGTTTCAAATAATAAATGATGTCCATGTTGTAGATTCTAACCTTATACAATATCTACTATAACCAAATATTCAGAAAAAGAACAAAAAATATACAATGGAAAATACAAACATTTCACAGAGATTTTTCCCCTGGAAACCCAAACCGGGAAAACCAACATATTCTATATTCATTCATTGTGATACATTGTTTACAAAAAAATATACATATAGGAGCCAACGACATCCAAAACCCTAACCCAATGACTTGGATTAGTCCAAAACTCTAATTCCTTAACCAGAAATAGAAAACCACCGGAAAAAACCATGTGCCTAAAAACCACCTAAATACGTGACATGTTTCCCAAGGAATAATTTTTTTTTTAGGCCCCCCTAAGGGGGGGCATAGCGCCCCCCCCTCTAACCCCCCATGCGTGCCCGACACAAATTCTCAGAAACTACTACTCATGCAAAGAATATAACACATACCAAACATTCTCCCACTTGTTGTTTTCTTTGCATACAGGGGGTTACTGGGTTACATAGTCAACAATCCAGGGCAACAATGCCCATGGATCCTCTACACCAAGAGAACTTATCAGTGCTCACAGATTTTGTTAATGAGTCTGCAAAATTCTTCAAAGTGTCCACCTTCATCAGTGATACTTTCTTTTATTCAATCATGTCTCTCACAAAGTGATATTGAACATCAATATTATTTGTCTTTGAATGATAAGCCGGGTTCTTAGCCAGAAAAATTGCACTCTGACTATCACACTCTATGCTTACTTCTTGCTGTACCAACCTAATACCTGAACACAATCTTTGTAACCATACGTCTTCCTTACTTTCATGAGTGGATGCCATGTATTCAACTTCTGTATTTGAAAGTGCCACTGCGGCTTGTCTTTTGATCATCCAACTTATTGCTCCTCCAAACAGGTTAAACACATACCCGCTTGTAGATCTCCTACGATCTAGATCTCCAACCCAGTATGCATCCAAAAATCCATGTATATCCACCACTCCGTCCAATCCCATACTTACTTCATAGAAAAATCCATAGCTAGCAGTGCCATGCAAATACATAAAAACCCTTTTTACTGTTGTCCAATGCTCCTTCCCTAGTTTTGAGATATACCTGCTCAAAAATCCCACTGCATGTGCAATGTCCAGTCTAGTACAGACCATTGCATACATCAAACTACCAACTACACTAGCATATGGAACATGAAACATGTCCTCCTCTTCTTCATGTGTCTCAGGACACTGATCCGTAGATAACTTTACATCAACATGAATAGGAACCTTGTCCGGTTTACATTCCTGCATATTAAATATCTGCAATATTGTCTCGACATATTTTCTCTGATTTAACTAGAGTTTCCTTTTTTTCTGATCTCTTTTAATTTCCATGCCCAAAATGAAATTTGAAGCACCGAGATCCTTCATGTCAAATTTAGAGGACAACTGAGTTTTCACATCCTGGATAATCTCCTTGTTGTTTCCTATCAGCGACATGTCATCCACATACAAGACCAAATAAATCAACTGATCACCAATTAATTTAAAATACACATAGTGATCCTCTTTGCTTCTTGTGAAGCCAATTCCCAACATATAAGTATCAAATTTTTGATACCACATCCTTGGTGATTGTTTTAAACCATACATGGACTTTTTCAGCTTGCATACTAGCTCCTTCTTTCCCTTCACAACATAACCTTCTGGTTGCTTCATATAGATTTCTTCTTCTAGATCCCCATGCAGGAATGTTTTCTTCACATCCATCTGTTCTACTTCAAAATAAAATTCAACAACAACAGATAAATTAAATCTTATAGAGGTTAACTTGGTAGCAGGAGAAAAAATCTCACCAAAATCAATTCCCTCAACCTGGGAATAACCCTTTGCTACTAACTGAGCTTTGTATTTCTCCACTTTTCTTTCTGCATTCATCTTCTTTTTAAATACCTATTTGCTGCCACTGGATTTTCTTCCAATGGGCAACTCCACTATATCCCAAGCCTCATTCTTATCCAAAGATGACATTTCTTCGTCCATGGCCCTTTTCCATAGATTTCCATCCTCTGAATCCACTACCTCCTTGACAGTTCTAGGATCATCATCAGTAATAGACAAAGCAAAATTTAAACGGAAAGCAGATGGAGTATGCCTTTCAAGTAGCCTTCTTTCTCGAACCAATCTTATCAATACTAGAGTATGAGGATCTTCTTCTTCTGATTCATGTTCTTCTGTAGAGTCTGATTCAACATCCTTTAAATCAGAATCTATTTTCTTTGGTTCTTCCTTACTTGGTAGGACTTCCTGTTTAACAACATCCTTCATTTCTCTAAATACCACATCTCGGCTATACACTACCTTATTATTTTATGGGTTCCAAAGCTTATAACCTTTGAGACCATCTTTATATCCAATAAAGATACACTTTTTGACCTTATTGTCCATCTTACTCCTGTTTTCATTTGGAACATGAACATATGCATCGCAACCAAATACCTTGATATGTGTGAGAGAAGGTTTCGTACCAATCCATACCTCTTGTGGAGTCTTGTCATCCAACGCTGATGAGGGTGATCTGTTGACCAAGTAACATGCAGTACCCACTGCCTATGCCCATAATTCTTTCCCTAACCCGACACCAATGAGCATGCACCTTGCTTTTTCCATCAACATCTTGTTCATCCTTTCTGCAACTCCATTCTGTTGAGGTGTATATGGAGTATTCTTTTGCCTTCTATACCACAATTATTACAAAATTATTCAAATTCATTTCCGTAGAACTCTCCGCCATTATCTGTCCTCAACACCTTAATTCTTTTCTCTGTTTGATTCTCAACAAGATCCTTTAACTCTTTAAACCTGTCAAAGACTTTAGATTTCTCCCTGAGGAAATATAAATCCAAGTATTCCTTGAGAAGCCATCTATAAATGAGACATAGTACACATATTTTCCCAATGATGGGATCGACACAGGTCGAAAAACATCACTGTGAACTAGATGTAAAATTCCTTCTGCCCTCGTTGCACCAGAGGGGAATCTTACCTGATTCTGCTTCCCATATAGACAATGGTCACATAAATCAAAATCTAGAGAGAAGTTATACATACCTTCAACCATACCTTTACCATGTAGTAGTCGAAGACCCTTCTCTCTGATATGCCCTAGTCTTTGATGCCATAGCTTAACCTTTTCTCCAGAGAATGTAGGAGTTCTTTCTTCTTCAACTCCAATATCAAGAACAATTGAACTATTACACCCATCACTAATAGTGCTTCCTTGCATCTTATACAAAGTTCCAAACCAAACTCCATTCAACAACACCATTTCTCTTCGAACCATCCCACAGGTTTCCTTTTCAAATATTGTTTTTTCCCCTGCATCATCCATTTTTTTTACAGAAACAAAATTTTTGGCCAAACCTGGGATGTGTAGAAGACTAGGCAGTGTTCTAATCCTTCCATATATGATCCTCAACTTGAATTTTCCTCATCCTATGATTTTGGTTGTCGAATCATTACCTAAGAAAACATTACCTCCATCATACCTTTCATATTCATAGAACCACTCCCCATGGGGAGTCATATGAAAGGATTCCCCAGAGTCAACCAACCATGCCTCATGATCTACATGTGTGCTTGAAGAAGCCAAGTACACATCCCCTCCTTCTTCCTTGGAGGTCTTTTCTTATGTAGAATGAGATTCTTCAGATCCCTTCTTTTTCTCAACCTTGGATCTACACTGCTTCTTATAGTGCCCTTCTTTTCCACATCTCCAACATACCCTTACAAAATTTCTGGGAGATTTAGATATACCCTTAGAATTAGATCTCCCACTTGAGAAATTAGATCTATTCCTTTCCTGGGAACGTTCTCTTGCAAATAATGTGTCTATGCTCTGTCCTTCCTTATTCTTCCATCTCATCTCCTCTGGCAACAAGGATGAGACCACTTCTTCAAACTTTAAGGCAATTGTATTACTACCTATGGCCACAACCAGACCATCCTAGGAGTCTGGTAAAAAAAACAATAAACTTATACATTTATCTTCATATGAAATTTTAATCTCAACAGATACTAACTGACTTACCATAGTATTGAAGGCGTTCAAATTATCTGCCACCGAGTCTCCATCTCTCATCCTCAGGTTATGCAACTTATTTCTTAGGAATAGTTTGTTTACTAGGGACTTAGAATGATACAAATTCCCCAACTTTTCCCATAAATCCTTGGTTGTAGCTTCCTTTGACACATTCAATAACACTGAATCAGAGAGACACAGTTAGATTGTGCTCTTTGCCTTCTGATCCAACTTTTTCTAGTCATCTGCTAAAGTTTCTGTAGGTGAAGTCCCTGGATCTACCGTGATCCACTGATCTCTTTCCACCAATAGATATTCTATATTGAACTTCCATAGCTCAAAACATTTCCCATTAAACTTCTCGATCTCCAGCTTCAAATTTCTTGCCATTTCTTTTCACCGGAAAAATCAATACCATAGATCTCCCACTGTAACAAGGCTTATCACAGTCCCGAACCAAACCCTTGACCACAAAGGCATCCCCATGAAGCTAATAAATCTTTGATACCAAATGTAGATTCTAACCTTGTACAATATCTACTGCAAACAGATATTCATAAAAAGAACAGGAAATATACAATGGCAAATACAAACATTACATAGAGATTTTTTCCCTTCGAAACCCAAACTGGGAAAACCACCATATTTTATATTCATTCATTGTGATACATTGTTTACAATACAATATACATATAGGATCCATCGACATCCAAAACCCTAACCCAATGACCTGGATTAGTCCAAAACCCTAATTCCTTAACCAAAAATAGAAAACCATCGACAAAAACCATGTGCCGAAAAACCACCTAAATACGTGACATATTTCCCGAGGAAGAATTTTTTTGGGGGGGACACTGCCCCCAAACCCCCGCGTGAGGGGCTTCACCCCCCTACACCCCCCCTTGTGAAAATATTATAACACATACCCAACACATGTACCACTCATGTTTTTCTAAGTTATCCAAAACATCAGTCACCATGTTAACACCCAATGCATTTTCATTTCCCTCAACAAGAAATTTAGCAAGACCCTAACCCTTCACCAATTTAGCTGGTTTGATCTCTAATTCATACTCCTGGATCCTAGATACCCACTTTCCACATATTCCAAGACAAACTTGTTGAGAAAGGATATCCTTCATATCAACATGCAGGACGTAATCAATAATCTTTGAATATTCCACATAAGTCAATAAGTGTTTCAAGGATTGCAATAAGGCATAGGCTTGTTTATCCATGATATTACAATTAAACTCATAATCCATTAGTGCTTGAATCATAAATGAAATAGGTTTCTCTTGATTATCATCATTCTTTTGCAAAAGGACACTAGCTATTATTTATTTTGAGGCAAAGGAAAATATTTGAAACTCTCGAGTAGTTAGGACTAACCAAGAATGGTGCCACACTTATAACAATCTTAATTTTTTTGAAGGTGACTCTAGCATGATCATCTCATTTGAATTCTTTTCATTTCTTCTAAAGATTAGATATTGGCTTAGTGATTTCAACAAAAATTGAGATGAATCTCCTAATAATGTCAATCTTTCCAAAGACAATTTGCACAACCTTCTTGGTCTCAGGTAAGGGGTTCTTCTATATGGATTTGATTCTCGCTAGATTAATCTTGACCCCTAGTGGGCATTGGAATAATAGAAATAATTCCACCCTTCCTCAACTTTGTACTTTAATTATCAACCCAAGGTTCGTAAAACCTTTCAAGGTTCTGTGCACTATATATGCAGAATACACCTTTCTTCCTTCTTATGCACCTATTTAATGCTTTATGCACCTATCTATTGGTTGGGGATTGTGACATCCCATGTCTCACTTTAAGTACTTTAATAAGGGAACAAATCATTAAGCAAGAAAATAATCTATGACTGAAAATTGAACTAAGTTTTTTGATGCCAATAATGTTGGAAATCAATGAACAACTATTTATGAACACATATTACTCAAAGGAAACTATTTTTAAAGTTGAAAACAAAGAATTATTGATTGAATCATTGCATAAACAAGGTCGAAGGAAATTGAAATATAAACGTAGTACTTTTTATGAATTAAAACTAAGCTACTGCAGAAATATTCAACTTCTAACTAAGTTCCTAACCCCTTATAAAGCACCATAGCCTGATACCATCATTGTGACACCTAGAAGGCATCAATCACTGAGTGAAAAATGAAACAAAATATGAATCTGTGTTATTTTATAGGAACTGTAATAGTCATATAGGGACTGCAACATACCTACATGAAATATCCAAAAGATGTACATAGCTTGTTATTTTTCCCTAAAACTAATGCAACAAACAAAACATAATTAATGATGTTGGAATGAATTTCTAGTGCTAAGAAAAACAATCTAAATAACTTATACAAGACTGTAACTACTCTATAGGAAACAAACTGAATTTAATTAATCAACATATTTATGTGTTAATATGCTAATTTCTTTAAAACAATAGAAGACTAATCTAAGACATAAAAGTAAAAGAGTACAAGAGTGTCCTTGAGCCCTCTTGAGTGGGACCTACCCAAGCATCACAAGGATCCTTGAAGAAACTAATGAATTGAAAAATGGAAGTTCTTCATTGATTGATCAAAACATAATACATTAATGGAGTAGGGATCCAAGTTCTCAAAGGTATGAGAATAGAACAAAAATATGAAAACTCTCCAATACTTAATAAAAAACTTTCTCCTCAATGCTAGTACTTGGGTTTCATTTATACTACTAGTTGGAACAAGTCTATCCCTTCAATCAAGGAATGATTTCAGGGATTTTCTCCCCAAGCTTCTTCAATAAGGATCCTCATACTTTGGTGGTTGTCTTCTTGGTTCCCTGGAGTTTTAGTTAGAGGGGATGGAATGAAGTGTCTCTTTAATATTTGGCAGCGACCTAGAGGTAGGTGAGGAGAAAACATCCCTTGTTTTTCTCAAAGTTATGGAACCAATGATCCTCCATGTGTGGGATTGACTTGTTTTGGTTAGGATTACATACATATAATTATCATGAAAAAAATCATAGATATAAACACAAAATAATCACATTAAAAAACTCAAATTACTCATTAAATATTTTGCAAGAAACTATAATCGATATTAAGCATGTTCAAAATATGAGTTTATAGGTACAAAAATGATAAAAAAGAGTGTTATTGATGGGAATTATGATAGAAATTATGAAGGCCCATCATTATCCCCTAGTTGAAGGTCTTGCACATCCCTATGTAATAAAAATGATGAGGTGTTCCATCTGAATTATTGTTGTTGTTCTCTACATATATGTCTAATGTCTCATGCTATGTTTTGGTTATGGCCCCCTATTCATATTTTCTCACAGTCCTTTCAACTTTTTCTTACTCTTTCTTTTCCTTTTCCCTATCCAAATTTACTAGTGGTGAAGGTTGTAGGAAGAGAAGAGGATTGAAACTTAATCCAATCCATTTTACCTTTAGTTTGCTCATTGTTTATTTTTACAAGGGGGTCTTAAAGAGTGTAGTCTATAGAACATTGGGAGAATGTGACTCCCTAATTTGGAGGCCTTGAGGTAAGGACTGCCACCTCCTATGACAACCCTGAGCTTCCTCTTCTCCCATAAGTCTCAAGGTGTGACATAGATTATATTTGTTTCTCTTCCCATATTGGGGACACATATTGATCTATAGAAAGGGTGTCATGGATGGCCAAGAAATCCTCAATATTGGGAACTTCATCCCTAATCAAGAGAGGGATATGGAGCTCCTCTTATTTATACCCTTTTATTTCAACCAATTTGATTTCGTCATGTCTCAACCAAGATTCAAAATCAATTATTTGGACATATCCTACATATGGATTGGGACTCCATCTGTAGGGGTGAGAGAGATAAAGGTTGTATAAATATAATTCACATAGTCAAATTGTCTCTTCTATTCCAAATCTCTCTTCTATTCTATTGTCCCGGTACACTTCCACAAATTCCTTAGGATTCACAATCGAGGAACCAACATGTTGTGCTAGAATGGTTATCTGAAATTTGTACGTCGTTCCTTAAGAAACAAGGTATACACTCTAGCTTCCTACTTGCAATTCAACATATCTAGAGAGATTTGAGCAATCCTTGTCAATGATTCCCTTATGAATTCTATTTTGTCATTCTTAGTAGCCAAATAATTCTTGGTTTCTTCTAGTTCCTTCTTTAGTGTTTGGTTTTCCAACATCAATTTCTTACTATGGTCTGTTTCCTTCATTTTCAGAATTTGGAACTTATCCTATAGGTGTTGGAGCTACTATTCCATCTCCTCTATATTTCCTTCCTTTTTATTTCCTTTGATACCTTATACTATCCTCTTCCATTGAAGGATCTCTATATTGATCCTTTCTATTTCCATAAAAGTGTGGTGCAAAAGGGTACCTTCTGGTGTCCTTTCTTCTCTTGGTATTTCCTATTTTTTCTAGTGTTTTCTCCTCCCCTTGTGGACCCTTTGTAGGACTAGAAGAGTCCTCAATTTTTACTTAATTGGGGATAAAGAGGGGTTACCATATTATGAGTGGATTGTGATATTTTCCTCTTCCTTCTGTATCATTATCTTCTTCTTTGTTGAGTTGATTCATTTTCCTTTAGGTGTAACGTACCCAGCCACTAGTAGGCTAGCCACACAACTTCAAATGATACTTCAAAAATTGATTTTGAATTATGATATAATTTAATTAATAAATAGGAATGAAAGAAATGCAATAACCACACATGAAATAATCAAGATTCATGCTAGACTTAATTTTTTTTTTTAATTATGCCATGCATAACAATAACCAGCAGACATGCACATTAAGAATACATATCTCAGAGATAATAATTAATACACAATGGAAATAAATATACAATTATAGAAACACATGAGAGAGAGAATGTATCTTTAATAAAACCAATCATCAACTGACTGCAAACCAAGGACGTTCCACCCAACCTTAGACATTGTTGTTCCAAGTATCAACAACATGTCACCCCCGAGCTAGGGATATGAATTCACAAGGACAACTTCCAAAGAAACACTAAACTTCCAAAATCATTCAAAACTCAATATCTCACAAGTTTATCAATATAAAACAATCCAAAGTACACCAAATATCTTCTCTCCAGCCTACACTACCCAAATGCAATGAACCCCCTTCACTACCACGTAGTCCCTTAGGTTGTCCACTTCTTTTCAGGGGTCCAATGCATCTAGTCAAGAATATACATGTTGGGACTTTCTAGATTCATATTTGTGAGAAAGGTTTAGCACATGCCAATGCATCTCAGGCATACATGCACCAATTCATGGTTGGAATACACCTATAGTTACTACAACCAACAAAACAATGGCTTCTTTCCTCAACAATTCATCCCCTTGTCCCAACCAAGAACAAGAATGAATGAGGAATCATGAACCAAATTAAAGAATGATAAGAATGAAAGAGTGAATGGATAAGAACCCCCAAACAACCTACAAGAGGTTTTTATATAATTACATGAAATAAAAAAACCACATGGCTCCCTCCCAAGAAGCTCATGTAACTACTTTTCTCAATTAAAACCAATATGGGTAAATAAAATATAAATAAAAGACTTATCCCCTTTATCCTCCTCTCTCATGGAATCATAGCTCCCTATAACTCTTGTCCCTATCTGTCTTGCAACCAACGATGTATTTTATTATTTGTAATGTTCAAAGTATTACATTTACTAGGCACTCTATCCTCTTTTAGTTGTTTAGGCACTTTGTCCTTTCATCAAATAAAAAAAATACATCATTAATATGGGGACTCAAAACAAGGGTATTATAGTCCCCTCCCCCTTATTTTGTCACTATCCTCAATGCATATATAAAACATAAATCAAAATGTCAAAATTTTTCAAAAAGTCTTGGGTACTCTTCCTACATGGCATATTCATGCTCCCAAGTAGCATCTTTAGGTTCATAGAAAGTCCAATGAACTTTTACCATTTCTATGACTAGATTCTAGAGCATTTTGACTTTTCTGTCCAATATGCACACCGACTAGACATGAAAGTCTCCTTCTAGCTCCACCTAGATCAAATTCCAATCAATAACATGGTTAGGATCATGCACATACCTTTTCAATAAAGAGACATGAAATACATTATAAACATTCATGGAAGAAGGAAATGAAAGCATGTATGCAACTAGCCCTATTCTATCCAATATTTCAAATGGACCACATAATTTGTTTGCTAGCTTTGTACAACTACCCAAATTCAATGAGCTCTTCTTGGGATTCACTTTCAAAAGAACATTTTATCCCACTTTAAATTCTCTAGATTTCTTGTTCTTATATGCATAACTCTTCTATATATCTTGTGTTTCCTTCAAATTTTGCTTAATTTTAACCATCTAGTCTTCCATATCCTTGAGAAATTCTGACCCAAGTACTACTCTATATGTTAGGTTGTCCCAACTCATTGGAATATTGAATTTTCTACCATACAAAATTATATTCAAATGGGCTCATCTTCAATTAAGTCTGATACCCATTCTTATAGGAAAAATCAACCAAATGCAAGTAATCTTCCCACTTAGATGGCTTATCCATCACATATATTATTAACATGTATTCATTCACTTGGTTGATTCTCTCTGTCTACCCATCTAACTTTGGATGGTATGTTGCGTTAAAGTTTATATTTGTACCAAATCATTTAAACAATACCCTCCTAAAATTTGAAGTAAACTTAATATCTCTATCTGAGACAATTTCCTTAGGTATCCCATGCAAACTAGCAATTTCCCTCATGTAAATTTTATGCAACATTAGCTACTGTATGAGTCATTTTTGCAACAAAAAATGAGAAACCCATGTCAATTTATAAACCACTACCATTATTGAATCAGGTTTCCTTTTTTTCCTCGAAAACTTTGTTATAAAATCAATGGTTACCACTTCCTATTTCTTCTCTAGAATTGGTAATGGTTGTAGCAAACCCCCTGGGTGTATATGCTCAAATTTCACTTTCTAACATTTCATACATCTGGAAATGTAGTCATCAACATCCCTCTTCATTCCAGGCCAAAAGAATTGGCTTCTTACTACTACAATTGTTTTTTGGTAACCATGATGTCTGACATATGGAAGATTATGCATTTATTTTAATACCAAATTCCCAAGTGATATAGAACTAAGAACATAAATTCTATTCTTATGCATAAGTAATCCATCTTCCTTAATCTCATACTCAATTTTTTGTTGTATATTTTCCTACTGTAAACTTTATTTTACCTATAGGTAATGCTTATCTGTAACAACACCATATAAAATTTCGCTCTTCAAATTTCACTGATGCATAATAATGGTTGTAGCATGCATGATATGTACTCTTCTACTCAGTGCATCAACAACTTTGTTTTCTTTTCCTTTGATATTATTGATGTCAAATTCATACTCACTTAAAATTTCCAACCATCTTGTTTGCCTGACATTCAAAGTTGGCTATTCAAAAGGATATTTGATCCGAGATCTTTTCGTCAGGTGACTTATTAAAGAATCGTATTAAATGAGCATATACAAAAGTACACCATAAAGAAGGAAAAGATAAAAAGGAAAGAGACATAATAATGCAATATGAACACAAAGAAATTGATAACGGAGTTCGTCCCTAGTGGACCACGTCTCTGGGTCCTGCTGTCAAATGGGTAGGTCTTTTTATTAACTCCACAAAAGAATTGGGAAAAATACATAAGTATACCTCATTCTAGAGTTAATCTACAAAATATTTTCTCGGATCAGAAAACTAACACTACCACTACGTTCATGGCATCGTTTTACCTAAAAATGACTGTCTCCACACCTCGATCCGAGTCAGACACTTTTTTTGCCCAAGAAGCACCTCTGCCTCGATTTACATGCCACTGCTCCTACAATAAATGATTGAGAAATCTAGAAAAGCGTGCCCTAGTCCGTACAAATTCATACAACTATGCTCATTTCTCCTCTCTTGTTCTCTATGTGTCTCAAATGCACTGACCGAGACCCCTTTTTATACAAAAAATAGGCGGTTATGTAATAACTGAGTTTGTTGGTGTTTTGGTTGGCATAACCATTCTAAGTCATTGGTTAGAGGAGGTGTCGGGGTCAAATCCCACGAGCCTCCCTTTTTTAGCTATAATTTATAACAAATAACTATTTGGATCCCATACATTTGGCATATTGTTATTTAATCAGCGGATAAATGGAGCTTCCACTAGAATGGTGGATATGCTAGATATGGCAGACCAACTATGTTATTTTTGGAGTATAGTTTGGTGGAATATGTTATATTTGGTGGGAATTTATTAAATGGAGGATATACTGTATGGAATGGCAGATGGTTGTGTGAACATTGGCAGTGAACATATGGTCGCATGGACGAAATATAGAACCAGGGCTGGGCCGAAGGCCTAGCCCTTTCCTTCCCCCATACGTAACCTTATTAAACTCAAATATAATTCGCACCACATTACTAATAAGAAACACATGGTTTTATGTTGGTTAGTGTGGAGATGTGAGGCCTTTGGGCTAAGAGGAGGTCAAGGGTTCGACTCTGGTGGAGTCATACAAATTTTGGTCACCTGCTAACCATTGGAGGGGTGCCACATGGCATCCCATGACTGGGCCACATGGCGCCATATTATTTTTCCATGAAACTAACACTTGTCACCACCTAATCGACGTGTCTTCCATTACCCTGTACGATCTTGCCACATCATCCCCATGCCAACTCAGCTATATGGACATGCCACGTGTCACCTTGAATTTTTGACTTTTGACCTGAACTTTGACCGCTTATATATTTTGATCCGTAACTAGGTTTGAGAAGCCATTTGCATCGTTAGAAATCTCGTGACATGCTCTTCGCGGTCATTCTCTTTTCACTGAGTTGTCTGCTGAATCCATTTTGAGCATATTGAGTTTCCTCTATAAGTTATGAGTTGTTCTTAGCCTTCTATGGATGTGTTTTGGATCACACCTTCCCACCGAGAGCTTTTTGGACCACCAAAAGATTTCATCAATCAACTGGTAAGTGAGGGAAGAGTCCCCTCACTTTTTTCTTCTTAATCCACTTTTCCTTACTTGGATGTGTGCCCTTTAAGTCTACTCGAAGATAATCAACATCACCCCTGCGTGAATTCCTCGTCCTTATGTCCAATATGATATCTTCATGTAACTCATCCAAGCACTCAGGTGCAAACTCATCAACTAAAGGTATTGAAACTTCCTCATCCCGATCCATGATCACGGGAGGCTCAAAAAGTTTCAAGTTCTATACGTTCACAATGGAGTAAATCTGCATATAAGGTGGAAGATATAAACGAAAAGGATTTGTGCCACTTTTCTCCAAAATAGTGAAGGGTCCATATCGGATGGGCTTGAGTTTCTTGCCTTCACCCTTCAATCATTCCTTGCTGATGTGAAGCCATACCCGGTCTCCAATCTAGAACTGATGATCAACCCTGTGTTTGTCATGCTGAGATTTATATTGTTCTTGAATCTTATCCAACTGTTCCCTGACTTCCTGGTGTATCTGTTGAATCCTTTGGATGAACTTGCGGGCTCTTTCCTCTATTCATTCTTCATTCACATCGGCATCTTTCCCATACATCAATTCCAAAGGAAACTTTGGTAGGTACCCAAAACATGTCTCAAAAGGTGAACTCTGAGTGGATGAATGTAAAGCTCGGTTATAAGCATGTTGTACATAGGGTATCTATTCATCTCATAGCTTAGGATGCTTTCTATAGTAGCCTTGAAGAAAAAGTACCACTGCTTTGTTTACCACCTCTATCTGTCCATCGGTCTATGGATGAAAAACAATGCTCCTCTTCAATTTGGTGTCCATCATTCTCCACAAGCTAGTCCAAAAATATCCAAGGAATCGAGTATCTCGATCCGAGACAATGGATGTGGGTAACCCAAAATGAACCCAAACATACTGAAAAAAGAGATTAGCAGTCTTCTCAGTAGTGATATTCTTTTTACATGGCATCAAGATACACATCTTGTTGAACCTATCCACTATGACATACAAATAATCATGATCCCTTTTGGTCATTGGTAAACCCATACAAAATCCATGGAAATTCTTTCCCATGGATGGGATGGAACATGACATGGTGAGTATAGCCCCAATTTTCTATTAGTGGGCTTACAAGTAGAACACATCACACACCCCTTTACATATTTAGTTACAATTTCTTTCATTTGAGGCCAGTAACAAAACCTCTGCAAATGAGCCATAGTTTTTCCTACCCCAAAATGCCCAGACAAAAGAGAAGTATGAGCTTCTCGTATCACATGGACTCATTCACTTGTAGGAATACATAGCTTCCCAAGATGATAGAGTAATTTTCCCTACAGACAATAGTTCTTTACCTGTTCACCATGGGTTAGCTTCTCATATACTCCTTTAAAATATTCATCGATGACATATTGTTCTACATAGTTATCATGAGATAAAGAAGTATTCTTCAAAATAATAGAAACATCAATATGAGGTATAGAAATCAATACTTCACCCATGGAGTATCCGTTGGCATCTGTCTGGATCTCAAAAGGATGTTGAAGATTCGACAATGCATATAATGGTGCGGTATTGATCTTCTCCTTCAAAATGTTGAAATATTTTTGTTGCTTTCCTTCCCACTGAAAAATGTTCTTCACACTGGTTAAGGCATGCAAGGGAGATGCTATAACAAAAAAGTTGGGAATGAATCTCCTCCATCAGTGGACTACACCTAAGAAGCTCTGGATCTCGGTCACACTTTTTGGATCAGACCATTTTACAATTGCTACAATTTTGGAAGGATCAATATTCAATTGTCCTCCTCCCATGATATGACCTAAGTATACAAGTACAGTCTTTCCAAATTCACATTTAGACATTTTCACATACAATTTTCCCTTTGCAAAGTATCCAATACTTGGTTTACATGCCTTACATGTTCATCCCAAGTCCCACTAAAAACAAGAATTTCATCTAAATATACAATCACAAAGTTATCTAGAAAAGGCCTGAATACATCATTCATCACATGCATGAAAGTTGTCGGAGCATTACAAAGACCAAATGACATAACTAACCACTCAAACAATCCCTGTTTGGTTTTAAAGGAAGTTTTCCATGCATTCGGTTCTACGACCTTGATTTGATGATATCCACTGTGCAAATCCAACTTAGTGAAATAAACAAAATTATTCAATTGATCAAGTAAATCATCTATACGAGGAAGAGGGTATCGATTTTTCACCATGATTTTATTTAATGCCCGATAATCGACACACATTTTCCATGTGCCATCTTTCTTTGGCACCATCACAATCAGAGAACCACAAGGAGATGAACATGGCCTAATGACCCCTTGATCCAATAATCCCTGTAACTGCTTCTTGATCTCTATGATATCTACAACTGAAATCTTGTACATGCCCACATTAGGAAGCAAAGAATCATGCTGAAGATGTATCTCATGCTGGATTTCCCTCTTAGGAGGTAATCCATCTGGTTCCTGAAAAATATCATCATACTTAGAAACAATATCAATTAATTCCTTTTTATGAGATGAATCACATCCTTGGAAATCGTTGGATTTCCTGACATCTTTCTCTTTGACGACCATGAGTACATATCTCTTATTAGTGGATATGAGTCTTTTCATTTGCCCTACACTAACAAGTATTGTATTTACCTTCATGCTGTGAACTCTAACAATGTATTCCACACCCCCTCTATAAGGTGGTATTTGTTCTCATGATGAAATAAGACTATTTTTCTATCATAAAGATAAGGACTCCCCAACACTATGCCACATATATCAAGTGGTACACCATCCAAATCCACTTCATCAATCAACTTTGAAGCAATAGCAAATCTAATCCTACATTGTTTGGTGACATTAAGTTTTGATTTATCACATACCCAACCAAGAGGGTAAGACTTTGGATGTGGTTTTGTTACAAGACCCATCTTATTGGCAAGTGCTTCAGATATTAAGTTTACATGGGAACCCAGATCAAATAATGTATCTATCTCAATATGTTTAGATACAAATCGTATATGAAATAACTCATTCCTCTTTCGTTCATCAATATGAGATTCATCATTGGAACTTGAACTAGCATGAAGAGAATCTTTACCTTGTACTCCAACCACTGTGATCTTTCCTTTATCTCCTGAATGAGAACCAAGATCTTGTTGCACTATAGCAACAGTCTTTGTCTTCCCCTTTCCACCAAATTGTTTTGGTTTCTTTTCTGGATGCAGTTTCCAATAGTGTTCTTCATCGTGACCGCTCCTATTGCAATGAGTGGAAGATGGTTTTCCTCCTTCTCTCGTTACTATAGCAATCTTCTTGTCCTTCCTTTTAAACTTCTTGAAAGTCTTGTGTGGGAAATTGGAAGGTTTCTTCATGGGATATTCTTGAACATGTTTCCCCATGTTCTCATGGTGAGTGGCCTGCACACAAACTTATTCAATACTAGTGGGGCTAAACAAGAGAAAAGTATGAATAATATAAATGTCAAGTATGCCAATATACTTTATTAAAGTTTCATAAGAATCCAAAGGAATGTTTAATGCGAGAGATTTCTTCCTAAATTATTCTATGAAACTTTGTACAGTGTGACCGTTACTCTGTCTCAACATTTTCCATTCCCTCATTGCTTTATGTAAATACCCTAATGGATAAAACTTCCTCCTTATCTCTGTTTTAAATGCTAACCATGAGGCAAGAAGATTACCACATTTACTTATGTCCTGTAGCTTTCTCTCCCACCATACGAGAAAGGTACCTTCCAACCGAAGAGAAGAAAGTTGCACTTTAACTTCCTCTTCATGAATATGATCAACACAACAATATACTTCAACCTGTTGGATCCAATTATCTAGTTTTTCAGGATTAGCATCTCCATTAAACATAGGTAAATCAACCTTTACATAAAGATTTAAAAATGGTTTCTTAAAAGAGGCTTTATGGTTAGAATGCTGAGAATGATGAGAATGCTCAGAGGAAGAAGAACTATAACTTGAAGGCGAAGATGGAGGCTCAGGAGGATCTCCTCCAACCCCTTGGTTTAGTGAAGCATCATCATCTTCATGTGCTTCCTTTTTCTTCCATTTATTCTTCACCCTCTTCTCGTAATCTCCATACATTCGTTTGACCATTTATGGCATGCGATAAAAGACCATGTGAAATTTTTTCTCCACTTCATCACGCTTGTCCTCTTCTGCCATATTTTTCCTTCGGGATGTACAACCAACTTCAGGATTGAAAGTATTAATATTTCCTTCAACATACTTATGCTTGGCCCTAGTAAGCATTCATACTCAACAATTCAAGTCAAAGATGACTTCTCTGATACCAACATGATCCAGGATATTTTCGTCAGGTGACTTATTAAAGAATCATATTAAATGAGCATAAACAAAAGTACACCATAAATAAGGAAAAGCTCAAAAGAAAAGATACATAATAATGCAATATGAACACAAAGAACTTGATAGTAGAGTTCGTCCCTGGTGGACTACATCTCCGGGTCCTGCTCTCAAATGGGTAGGTCTTTTTATTAACTCCACAAAAGAATTAGGCAAAATACATAAGTATACCTCATTATGGAGTTAAGCTACAAAATCTTTTCTCAGATAAGAAAAGTAACACCACCAATGTATTCATGGCATCGTTTTACCTAAAAATTACTGTCTCCATGCCTCGATCAGATTCAGACACTTTTTTGGCCTAAGAGGCACCCCTGCTCCTACAATAAAGGATTGAGAAATCTCGAAAAACATACCCTAGTCCATACAAATACATACGAGCGTGCTCAATTCTCCTCTCTCATGCTCTATGTGTACCGAATGCACTGTCTGAGCCCCCTTTTTATACAAAAAATAGGCGGTTATGTAATAACTGAGTTTGTTGGCGTTTTGGTTGGCATAACTATTCTAAGTCATTGGTTAGCGGAGGTCGCGGGGTCAAATCCCACGGACCTCCCTTTTTTGGATACAAGTTATATCAAATAACTATTTGGAATCCATACATTTGGCGGATTGCTATTTAATCGGTGGAGAGGCAGAGATTCCACTAGAACGACAGATACGCCATATATGGTAGACCGTCTATGTTATTTCTGGCGTATGGTTTGGCGGAATATGATATATTTGGTGGGCGGTTATTAAATGGTGGATACATAGTATGGAATGGAAGATGGTTGTGTGATCGTTGGTGAAAGACATATGGTCGCATGGACTAAACATAGAACCAGGGCTAGGCTAAAGGCCTAGCCCTTTCCTTTCCCCATACGCAACCTTATTAAACTCAAATATAATTCACACCACATTACTAACAAGAAAAACACGGTGGTATGTTGGTTAGCCTAGAGATGTGAGGCCTTTGGGATAAGAGGAGGTCAAGGGTTCGACTCCAGTGGAGTCACACAAATTTTGGTTACCTGCTAACCATTGGAGGGGTGCTATGTGGCAACCCATGATTGGGCCACGTGGCACCGTATTATTTGTCCATGAAACTAACACTTGTCACCACCTAATTTTCCCATGTGTCTTCCATTACCTTGTACGATATTTCCACATCATCCCCATGCCAACTCAGTTGTACGAACATGCCACGTGTCACCCTTGCAATGGTGCCACATGTCACCTTGAATTTTTGACTTTTGACCAAGTTTGACCTGAACTTTGACTGCTTATATATTTTTATACATAACTCTGTTTGACGATCCATTTATGTCGTTAGAAATCTTGTGATGCGCTCTTTGCAATCATTCCATTTTCACTGAGTTTTGGGAACTTTGAATTTTTTCCCTTTTGTTGTCTGCTGAAGCCATTCTGAGCATCCTAAGTTTCCTTTGTAAGTTATGAGTTATTCTTAGCCTTCTATAGATCCTTTTTGGATCAATATTTCATACCACTATGGTCTATCCTTAAATCAAAACTATTTCCCATGGGATAATTCCTCCACATTTTTAATGCATGAACCATGGCAGAAAGCTCTAAATCATGCGTGGCATAATTCCTCTCATTTTCTTTAAGCTTTCTAGACTCATAACTAATGACATATCCATTTTGAGTGAGGACTATGTTGAGCTCTAAATATGTCCTAAAAACAACCTTAGTATGACATTAATTTATCAACCGAGGATTCGTCTTCTCTTTCAAGAATGTCAGCAAAGTCTATGCAGATAGTTTTAGAGGTTTTAAATCGTGTAGATAATTCAGTTAAAGAAAATATGAGTCTATCTAAATTACTGTAATAATAAAAAAACTCTGAAACTGATAACTCACTCAACAGAATTGTAATCTGATCAATAACACACTGTGAATCAAAGACACTAATCAATTAGTTGAATTCATCTAACTAAGAAATAGTAATTTAATCTATGAAAATACTTAAGGAATCAATCTGTCAATGATTATTTAACTTGCTAAAAAAGAACAACGAATTACTGTATATTAAAGAAGGAACACAAATACGACTTAAATGAAAGGAACAACAAATGTAAATTAAACGAAAGGAACAACAAATGCAAATTTGATAAAAGGAACAACGTATGAGAAAATGAAAGGAATCCACAGCTGGGTGTGCAGGGGAGGGGAGAGAAAGAGAGGAGAAGAAAGAGGATCTGTTAGCTAAAAGCGTAGACAAGAAATGTATGCTCACTGACATCCTTAGGTTGAAAACTAGGTGTCCAAAACCCTAGGTGTCTAAAATCCTAGGTCAACTTGCCCGTATTTTTAGGGCTTCGCCAGCCTGTCTTTCCTTCCTTCTTGTGCGGTGCTTTAAGGAATCCAATGGTGGATTTCTCTGCTTTCTGAGTTGTCCACGATCCTTCTTTCTTGCTGATCTGTCATCCTTTATCTCCTCATCCAATGACTTAATTCAATCCATATTTTCTTCTCTTTTGCTCACTTCGACCCAGTAACAATCACTATTTCTTCCGCGAAGTTCGCATTCTCCTTTTTCTTCCTTGATCTTCACTCCCTTCCACAACCAAGGGCCAAGAGGCCCCCAACACTCACTTGTGAATCATCCCAAGGCACTTTAGATCTCAGCTTCCTATTTTACTTCGATTTCAGACTGTGTAGTGCAACCTCTTCTTTCTTCTCTTTGATTCCTTTCCTTCCTTGTGCAGACTATCTTTTCTGTGTCTGGTACCTAGTTTCAAATGCACCTGGTACGTAGAACCTTTTCTTCTTGCGTTTACTGGGAACTGTGGGGTAGCTGGTTGTCATAGTAAAATTTCAACCGGCTCCCATTCACTAATCGTTCCTTCCACTCCCCATTCAAAGTCTTCAATTATGCAGCTCCTCCCGCTGTAACATAAGGGATCTCATATGGCCCTAGCCAATGCGTTATGAACTTCCTAGGATGTTTGATGAACTTACTGTCATATATCAGGACTAGATCACCTTGTTTAAATGCCTTCTTCCTGATGTGCCTGTCATGGTAGGCCTTCTCTCTTTCCTTCTGTACTTGTTGATGGAATCATCCAACAAATCTGTCTTCCTCCAATTCAACCAACTATGCAAGCCTCTCTTGAACAATACCAGGGTCATCCATATCTGTAAAGGCAACAATTCTCAGGCTTGGTACCAAATATTCCATTGGAACAACAACTTCAAGACCGTATACCAACTTAAAAGGTGTCTGTATTGTCAACTTCTTGCAAGTGGTTCTATAGGACCATAATACTATTGGCACTCTTAGATCCCAATCATCCCTATTCACACTGCAAATCTTCGTCAACCCTATCTCCAAGATCTTGTTGAATGCTTCAGCTGTCCCATTTGCTTGTGGATGGTATGGTGTGCTCTTCTGATGGTGGACTCTAAAGTCTTCAGTCAGGGCTTCAACTATCTTATTGATGAAATGTGTACCTTGATCACTCATAAGGATATTTGGGCATCCAAACTTGGTTATGATGTCTCTCTAGCCTTATGTTTCTATGATGTTCACATTCCTCGGATCATCATCTTCATCAACATTGATGTTGTAATAGCCTTGTAGTTTTTAGAGAGGTGCAATCCATTCATTCTCTTATTGTTCCAAAGGAAGGCTAGATGCCTCCTCAAATACTTTCTGTCTCACAATTGGTAATTCTTGATCTACTAAAGGATATTGAATTTCAAATAAGAAGGTGGTTACAAAATTCTGAATCATACCTTTCCAATATGTAGTGATGAGGCATAGCTCTACTTGAAGGTATCGGTTTATAGGTTTCATGTCCAATGTGTTGATGAATTTGTGTACCCATTGTTCTTGAGGAGAGTTGCTCCAAGATTCCTCACAACTTCGCAAATGGTCCTTTGGACATCTTCTACCTATGTAGCGAACTTTGCAGCCTTCTACTTGTGCTGAGAACCACACTATCATCAAGGTATGACACTGTATCCAATCTATAATGTTACTTTTGTGTGCCCCCCACCATCTTGTTGGGGTTTCTCTCAAGGCCTCATCCATCGCTAGCATTGGTACACTCTCTTCAAAGTCTGACAAGAAGGTTTCTAGAGGATTTAGACCATCAAAGGTGGGTAAGTTACTTACTGTTGTGCCGATCCAATGAACTTCTCTGGTTATTCTAGCACATCTTCTTGTAGATACTTTATACATTTTATTCTGCCAATTATCCAGTGCTTCTTCTGAATTTCATGAGCATACGTTGTCACTTCGCCAACTTAGGTTTCCATCGACCGTGGGATTAATGTAATCCTGTTGTCTAGCTGTTAATTTGTATATGTTTTCCAGTTCATATGCATGGTCTTCTTCTCTAATGGGCTCTGTGTATCGCTGACCTTCATCTAGATCTAAGGGTGAAATGACCCTAAGGCCGTATTTTTCAAAAGTCATATGTCTCTTCTTTAAATTAACCACAATGGACTTATTGAAGGCCCAATCAATTTCTAACATCGCAGGGTAAGGGAAGTTGTCGTCAACTATCTCAATTACCTCAAAATCTACAGATGTTCTTACTCCATCAATGTCCATAGGGACATGTTCCATTTTTCCAAATGGACTTATAGCTTGCTGGTTGGCCATCCTAAGCCTGATAGGGGAATAGATCAACTTCGGTTTTCCCATCGGTGCCCAATTTTTCTTCGTCGTGACATTGACCTCAGACCCTAAGTCGAGGACTACATAATCTATTTCATATTCACCTATTTTAGAATTCAAATGTAATTCCTTATTAGTCCTTCTCTTCTTACCAAACTGGTGTACTACCCTATTTAGTAAGGGGTCTATCTTTCCTAGTTCATAGTGTCTGATTAAATTTTGTAACTGTTGTACAATGCTCTCATCCTGAGTCAACTTAATACAAGTATATATAAATTCCATGATCTTTCTTACCTCTTTTCCTTCTTTTGGTGAAGCAGACTGATCAAATGCCAGAGTCATTCCATATTATCTCACTTCTGGTCTTGTCTTCGGTGAGGAACCCTGGTCTCCTCTGAATTCTTTTCTTGCCTCCTCAAACATTTGTCTTTCTTTCTTTGCATCAAACATTTGTGTCTTCTCTATAGCTTTCCTGATTCCTGAGTCTTATATAATCTTCCCTGGGGTCAGTCTGTCTTCTCCTGTAACAATGCCTCCTCTAGTTATAACAACCACTCTAGGGTCTTCTCCGTGAGGTTCAACATATATTAGTTGTACTTGTGGGTTCTACTAAGGTCCTCGTCTTTCCTAAAGCTTAGCTAGTAGCACAGGACAATATTCTATAACATGCTCAAATGAGCTATAGTAGCTGTAAGTAGTACACGGGTTCTAGAAATCCCTTGCGAGGTGTCCTGGTTGTGTGCAGTTATAACAAATTATTTGTCCTCAACCTCGACCCATTCATCCTCCTCCTTTGAATCCATTGTGAGGAGTAAAGTTTCCTCTCCAAGGGGAGTTATACTGTGTAGTGTTTCCTTCTTGTGGTACTTCACCTTGAATATTATATATGTCTCTCGACCTTTCATGCATGAGATTGTAAGCCCTACAATCCCTATCATCATGTCCCACAGACTTACAGAATGTGCAATACAAATTTGTGGGTGCCTGAACATATTTTTTCATTTAATAAAACTCACCAGGGCAATGCCTATTTCTGCATACCTCACACTAGGGTAAGGTGACTTGCTTTAAAGGGCTTGGAGCTCCCAAAACCAAGTATTCATTAAATAGGGGGCATTGTTCCTTGTCATGGCCTTCTAATCTGCATTTGACAGACTAGATTTATTCTCTTTTGTATTTTCCCTTGTCTTTCTTCTTGTCTTCAACTTGCAGAGACAAACTAGTTAGCTGACTCAAGATCTGACTCATACCTGAGATGGATTATCCCATAGGGGCTGATTCTAACTTCATGGTGATATCCATCTCCTCACACTGCGAAGCAATCTTTTGTTTCATCATAGGAACTCTGATGTGTGGTAGGAGGGCAACAATGAACCATTCTTTGTTTTGTTCATCTGGGATATGAAAAGTCAATCAACCTGTTAATGTTTTTAATCTCTAATCGAATTCCCAAACAAGTTCGCCATCTTCTACTTGATCTCTTTCAGCTCTGTAATACATTGTGACTCCGACTTAGGTTTCTTGAACTTTGCAATCATCGCATTATTAATCTGATTCAGTGGCTTAGGCTGTGCAAGTCCTTGAACAAGATTCATGTACCATCTCAGTGCATGATCCCTTAGAGTGGTACTAAACTGGGTTCTTTTGACAACTTCTTCAGTGACATTTTTAATATTCCATATGACTTTACATAGGAACCAGTGTTGATCAGGATCTTCATATCCATCTCCCTTAAATATAGGAAGTCTCATATCATCTGTTATAAATATTCCTAGGGTCCATGACTGAGTATGTGTTGAACTGCTATTAATAGTACTATGAGGACTTTGGTGACTCTAACTATTCTGGTTGCTTAGTACTGCTGAATAACAGGAGGGAAAATAGTACTTACTTCAATGGTTTGCCCAGTTTCTGAAGTCTCATGTTTTTTTCGACGAAGCTCTTCATCTTTCCCTTATTCTGTCCTAATAGGTTCTAAATGCTCCTCGTCTATCAGATCTAACTCTTCGCCACTATAGAAACCTTCGTCCCTATAGTTCTTCTTGAACAGCTTCGCAAGGTGAACTTCTATGAACACTCTTCCACTACACGTATGTCCAACTTCTGTGTCTCTATCGCTATTCGAATTCTTGAACATTAGCCTTTCTAGATCCGACTAATCTACTATATCTTCAATATGTTCTTCTCATGCAATAGCATCTTGAGTCTCAAATTTAGGAATTGCAAACATTTTCCTCTGGGTTCCTTAAAGAAATATCTCTCAGCTCGGTTGTATGACTCTAATTTGTCAACAACAAACTTTGTGATGTACCCTCCAATGGTGTTTTCAAACCAGTGATCTACTACTCGTGATATAGTGTTATCAACTCTCTTGACCTTCTTGATTAGCTCCGACGTCCACACTACATGAGGTCTAGATCGGATCTCGAATTGGGTATTTGCTAATCTAACTAGCCACTCATATAGCTCTCGATGGGTTCCCCCAAAGAAAATTTCATGTATATCAGTGAAGATATATTTCTCCAACCAATATTTTGTCCTAATATTAGGGTTCTTGTTCTGGTCTTCAGTGAATTCTTTTTCTTGATCCTCTATCCACTTTTGAGTCTCTGTCTTTGATGGGAACCACCTTGACATTCCCTTAAGAAGATTCTGATCCCAACAACGGAACCATTTGTTGGCATAGGGGTAGACCCATGGTTCAACTCCAAGAGCGCACCAACAAGCCCTAACTACTGGCCCTTTCGACAACACCTACAAAGTAGATGAAGTCTTACTCGAAGTAGTTATGAGGGGGTTGCAGGGCAGAGATGTCTACAACCAAGGGGAATATCAAGTAGATCTAATACAAGAACAACACAACATTCATATGTCACTTATCAGCTAGGATCTACTCTGGACATCTACTTATCAGATCTAAGACAATAATGAAATCATAGTATATCAATGATAGAGACAGAATACCAATCACACACAATACAAAATATACATGGTTCACCCTCTTTCTAGGGCTACGTCCACAGAACTGTGCTTTATAATATATTAAGATGAAGCATACAGTTCTTGTATGTGCTCTTAGCTAGCAGATCCTCTTTCTTCTCCTCTCTTTCTCTCCAATCCCTTGCACACCCAGCTGCAGGGTTGATCTTCACACCCAACTGAAGATCTTACAATACCAGAAGGCTCTCACACTTAGCATTTCTCCCTCACACAACAATAATCACTCATAACAACAATGCCACTAGATCGACAAAAATATCGTATCAAACCAAACTAGGTCCTCATGACCTTTATTGATACATTACAATAGCTCACCGACATCCTTAGGCTAAAACCTAGGTGTCCAAAACCCTAGATACTAAAAGCCTAGGTTCCTAAAACCCTAGGTCAACTTGACCCGTATTTTCAGGGCTTCACCAGCTTGTCTTTCCTTCCTTATCACGCAGTACTTTAAGGCGTCCAATGGTGGATTTCTCCACTTTATGAGTTTTCCATAGTCCTTCTTTCTTGTTGATCTGTCATCCTCGATATCCTCGTCCAACAGCTTACTTCGCTCCATCTTTTCTGCTCTTTTGCTCACTTCGACCCAGTAACAGTCACTATGTCTTCCGCAAAGTTCGCATTCTCATTTTTCTTCCTTGATCTTTGCTCCCTTCCATAACCAAGGGCCAACAAGAGTTATTTTCTCTAGGCCTCCTGAAACCATTCTTACCTTTAATATCTTCAAAAGAAACATCTTCTTCCTTCTTACGAATTTCATAATTACTCTAATAACCCTCTGGAGGGTACCAAATGATGGGAGGACTGTACCTGTATCTAATCCATGCAGGCCCTTCATCTAGAATCATTCTGACATACCTCTCCAACCTGAAGGCGGCTGCATGAAATGTTTTGAAACCAAATGGTTCCCTGTTCTTGACTGCATTTGAGGAGACATCCCATCTTAGTTTGGAAGCATAAATGGCTTCTTCTTTAAGCTCTCTAAAATATTGTAGACTTGAATGTACAACATGTCTGTGGATAGGAGATAAATATTCTACAACCTTCTCCCTCTTCATGAATTTTTTGTGCTGCATAATGGTATTAAGGGCTTTAGGAGGTTCCCCTCTAATCCATAGGTCTAATCTAGTCTCCCTTTTCATGAAAACCTTGTGTGCTTTAGCCCACCTAGTTTGGTTTTTGGCAAAAGACAAGAATGGTTGAAACTGTATGTCCCCAGTGAAAGGATTAGGGTTCTCTTTTCTGTTTTCTCCCAGGACGAAGTTGTGAAGGTATAGTTCACACAGAAATTATTGTTCTCCATCCTCTTGTTCTCTAAAACATGAAACAAAATAAAAAACAATGGTGAATTCAAAAGGTTTTCCCGCTCTAATAGATTTTACCCTTAGCAACAGATAACATTCTAATAAAAATAAGGTTTAATTAGTAGCAGGATCCCTACAAGCTACTATATCAGAATAAATAGAGCAAATCTCTTTGATTTGCTCCAAAGCTCCATCTAACTGGCCTTGTACTTTTTTCACCTTTCCTTTAGCTCTGTTGAGCTCAACAAAGGTCTCATTCTCTGTTGCTGACATGGCTTGAAGTTGTTTGACAAATTTTAGATGTTCTAACATTGTTACCATTTCACTTCTGCATTGAGTTAGGGTTTGTTTGGATTGCACCAGCTCTGCTTCCAACCTGCTAATAATGGCATCCTGTTCAGGGGACTGAAATTCTTCTTCAGTCTGAACAACTGCCTCTATTTTTGCTGGAGAATTTGTCTGGGTTTCTATGTCAATTGTTTCCAAAGGAGAAGGAAAATCTATAAGAAGCACTCCTTCAGTTTGAACAATTGTTTCTTCTGTTGCTAGAATATTTGTTTCAGTTTCTATTTCTGTTGTTTCCAAAGGAGCATGAAATTCTATTTGTGTTCCAACAGAATTGGTGTGGACTGTCCTTCTGGGAAGTGGATTTCTTCCCTGTACTCTAAGCCTCATATATTTCTTCTTCTCATGGGCCTTGTCATCTTGCTCCAATTTCTTCCTAAGTTGTCAAATTATTTCTTTTAATCTACCAATTTTTTTTTTTAACAATTTTATTTTCTTAACCCTTTTCCTCAATATCTTGTTTTCCTGTTTCAATTTTCTGATTTTATGGTTGCCTTTGCCTGCTGTTTTCTTCTGTCTATGGGGAATTTCAAGTTCTTCCCCACCTTGATCAACTGGTAACTTCTTCCTTATTTCTTCTGGGTGCTCTGTTTGTTCTAAAGGATTGTTTACCTCAATGTGAGGTTTTGACTGTTCTATTCCTTTAGGAGATGACATATCCATATCAGGAAGGTCCAAGACAGGGTTTGAATGAGAAGAAGTTGGTGCTTGGGGTTCTCCAGACCTGTCTGTGTCTTCAGTAATTGATGTCCCTAAATTTCCCTCTACTTCATAACTTCTGAAGAAATGTTTTATAAGGCTTTCAAGTGATGGATGATCTATTTGTGCATTTTCCTGAGTGTTTTCATGTGAGGGTTGTTCTGTTTTCATAGTTTCCTGAGTTTTTTTAAGTTGGACTGCCTTTTTACCCCTTCTTTTTACAGTAGAGGTTTCAAGAACATAAATTGTTCTTTGTCTCTTCTTCTTTGATGTTTTTGCCTATATGGTCTAAGTTTCTGCCAGCTAGATGGGGTCTGATTCCATTTCAGGTTGGGGTACTGGAATTTTAATTTGGGCACTATCTCCTTCTTCCTAAGCTGCCTCAATTCCCCGTGGGAGAATTTCATGGTGGATTTCGGGTTGTTCAATTTGTATGGGCCTATCGGGCTCAATTAAATCTCCCAAAGTTATTTTTCTATGGATCAAGGCCCTATCTACTATTAATTTTACTATTCCATGGTGACTAATTATATTGACAAGGTCTTTGGCCTTTTGGGTCCTTGCAAGAAATTCATTCAGCATGGCATTTAAAAAGAATGGAAAATTTATCATTGACCTCCTTTTTAGTGTTGCTAACAGTTTGAGGTGGTGTAGTCTCACCACATCATATCTCCCATCACATGTGATATGTATCTGTATTACTCCTTCTATCTCCCTCCATGGCTCACTAAGAGCAATGGGGTTGAGTCCTTTCCCTTTTTCATTGAATTCTTCTCTTGGTTCTGCGAAGGACTCCACAACCTCCTTGAGTGTTGTGTATTCCCGGTCCACTGTGTGCCTTCATTTGGGAGGCCTGTTACCTCCACTATAATTTCCTCAGTGATCGGAATTTGTATGTCTCGAATCACTGAAACTCCGCTTTTTAAGTTTTGGAAAAATGCTAGCGATATTTATGTTGTATCCTTGCGATCTGTTGAAATATTCTATCCACCCAAAATGATGTAAAATTGCCCTTTCTTGGTTGGTTACTTGCAACAATGTGGGTTCTCGGTGGATTCTTTGGCCGCCCATGTCTTCTGTAAACAAGTCAACATAGCTATTGTTCCCGGCTGCAAACTTAGTTAGACCAGCTTGTGAGAAAATATTACTAGAAATGGTAAAAATCACAGAACAACAAATGTATACAGAAATATGAATTTTCCCATTAATTGTAATGATTATTATCTATCGATAAACATGTAGAATATCTGCCCCTTGATAAATGAAAAGGTCAACCTCGACCATTGATATGTGCGAGTGTAATGATGGCAGGTAGTTCAAGTGAGGAGTAATTACTACGCTGCCGTTGCTGGAAGAACAATAATTAATAACATTCAAAGCACTTTAACGATAATCATGAACAATAATCACTCTTTTGTGGGAAGTAAAAGTTTGAATACCTATGTTCAAAAATGTTTAAGGAAAAAGATTTCGAGTAGTCTAAATTTGTTCACGTTTTATAAATATTCCGCATGCCATAACTTTGTTACTTTCCCTTGTGTTAAATATAACCAAAATGATACCCCCTTTTTAAGAAAGGAAATATAAGAACACACAAAAACAAAACTTAGCATATTTAAGATAAACTTCCATACCATAGGCAGATCCACTGTTGCCAGAAGGTGTCCATAGCCTTGACAGGGTTACCTTTTAACCCATAGATGAACTTGTATCCTCAATAATTAGTTTGAACCATCTTTTCCCAAAAAGGCCACTATCCTAGTTTGGTAGCCAGATAATGACAATGCCACTCACTAGATCATAACCTAAGTGAACAAGTCAACTCGTGATGAGACCTCTTTTCCTTTGATGCTAAATGTCAAAGGCCATTTCCTTGGTGTGGTAGCCATAGTGGGAATGTCACTTATGTTATTCTCTTATGATCATGGTAGGATGGTTCACGATGAGACCCCCTATCCTTTGTGGGAGAAGTTTATTTTATTTGTTTATATTTAATTATTATTTCCTTCATCTTTTTTTATTTTATTTTATTAAGGGAGGCTCATCTACTCCTTAAGAGTGTGGGATGGCATAAGAAGTGTAATAATGCCAAGTAAAAATGTTCCCCAGACTCCTTATTATGATATGAAGGAAAATTATCATTCAAGTATATGTATACATATATAG
This sequence comes from Picea engelmannii, assembly GCA_009831015.1. Lineage (NCBI taxonomy): Eukaryota > Viridiplantae > Streptophyta > Pinopsida > Pinales > Pinaceae > Picea > Picea engelmannii. Next base: position 2,757,844 of record ML776967.1, on the reverse strand, counting down.
GGGAAATAAACAAATTATGGTGGTTAAGGATTATGAACAATATTAAGATAATTTGAAGAAATCAATCCAAAAACAATCCGGTAAGGTATGCTAGATAGTTCACAAAAGAAAATGACAAATCATTACTATGATAACTAGAAGTGATGCTGTTGAAAATTAGTTAGTGAAGGTCATACCCAAAGGAGTGGCTAAACGTATCAACAAAACGTGTTTTTCATGAAAAATCGTGACTTTCAAGGGAAAGGAACAACAATAAGGAAAAACCACAGAAAGGAACAACAATTGTTTCTTTCGAATGAACAACGCTACCCGAAAAAAAAAAGGAATGACAATCATGACAAAGGGGGTGTCGGCTATTACATTTGAATGAACGATGCTACCCGCAAAAGGGAAAGACAATCATTACGTTCGAATGAACGACACTACCCGCAAAGGGAACAACAATCGCATGAAGGGAATGATAGTTGTCCCGTTCAAATGAACGACACTACCCGCAAAGGGAACAACAATCACACAAAGGGAACGATAGTTGTTACATTCGAATGAATGACACTAACCGCAAAGGGAAGAACAATCAAATGACAAGAACAGCATTTGTTACGTTCGAATGAAGAAAAACGATGATTTTCAAGTTTTAACCATCTAATTAAATAATTGGAAACCTCCCGCAGACATTTTTGTTTTAGCGAATCTAGGATTGATTAATCATCAATTAAATTCATTCAATTTTTATGGGTAGGTTTATTTAATGATCAAAGTATTGGATAGTTTGTTAGTGCCATGCATTCATTTTCCATTTACTACAGATGTGTGTTCTTTTAGTGTAGTTGCCCGATTTGTGGTGCAGAACATGACATATTCATATTCTGTGTGAAGCAAGGTTTACATTCGATGGATTCTTCAAAAATGAGACAGGAATAATTTGAAATTTTGGATAAGGAACAAAAAAGAGTGCTAATTATATTTATTACAGTCATCTTTTCTAGTTCTTATTCTCCAAATTACTTTATAGTGGCTTTCCTAGAAAGTAAAAATCTAAATTCTCAATCAAATCCTTAAAAACAACTATATACAATATGTACAATGTTGATAAAGATGACAATTTCATGGAACTGAAGCTGTTGGGTTACCTTCCCATCTAACTAAAATTTGAATAGTAGGATCATCACTTACTTACCCGTTGATGGTAACTAAAGTGACAATGTTTATCATGAACTTCATTGATTTCATATGGTCCCTGCCACCTTGTCTGCAATTTTCCAAGAAAATCATGAAATATGGAATCATAGAGAAGTGCCCAATCACCTTTCTAGAAGGATTTCTTCTTGATATGTTTATCATGCCAGATAGCTCTCTGCTGCTGAATAAAAAATGTGCGTTGAAGGGAGAACATGCGTGCTTCATCTAACTCATTGAGCTATTGTAAGTGTTGTGTGTGCCTCCATAATATCCAGTCCAATTTTATGGGCAATTCTTAGAGTCTTGATATCAAATTCAATTGGAAAGATAGGTTCTTTTCCAAAGACTAGATGATAAGGAGAGTAGCCAGTAGTGTTACACCATGTTGTGTGATAGGCCCATAAGGCATTTGGAAGCTCAACTGCCTAGTTTTTGATGGTTTGTTGAAATTGTTTTTGTCAATATTTCCTCCAATACTTTATTGGTACTTTCCACTTGTCCATTTTCCTATGGGTGGTATGGGGACACAACTCTGTGTTTAATGTGATTATTGCGCATAGTGGCCATGATTTTATGTGTTGTAAATTGTGACCCTCCATCAATGATTACTTCCCTGGTTAATCCATAGTGTACAAATAATTCAAAGAGGAATTTGATGATTGTTTCCTCAGTTGTGTTCGACAAGGCTACTTCTTCTACCCACTTGGTCATATCGTCTATTGCAACGAGTATATAGGATTTTTGGTTTGATTTTGGGTTGAAGGGGACAACAAAGTCCAGTGCCTATCTCTCAAAAGGTTCTTCCACTACTTGTCCTTGTAGGGGAATTTCATCAACATGGTCTGGTCGACCCATCCTCTGACAGTTGTCACAGGCCTGCACATATTTATTTGCATATTTGAATATTGAGGGCCAATAGTAGCCCATTTGTAAAACCTTATGCCCAGTTCTGTGGTCTGCAAAATGTTCGCCACATGGATCATCATGACCTGCCTTCAAGACATAGTAAATTTCATCATCTCTTACACATCTTCGGATCTGAAGATCATACCCCGTGTGAAAAAGATATCCAATCTAGGTAAATCGTGCACTGCACTGGACAATTAGTTTCCTTTATCTTAATGACAAGTGTGCTGGTAATTTCCCAGCTGCCAGATAATTCACCACATCAACGTACCATGAAATCCTAATAGTGTCAACGAATAGATGTTCGTTTGGAAATTGGTCTTCAACTGTCAAAGAGTTATTTGTTTTAGGCACACGAGACAAGAAATATGCAACGATATTCTCTCTTCTGGGCCGATCCCCGATGGTGATGTTGAATTCATGCAATAGTAATAATCACCGAGTAACTTGTCCATTAGTAATTGGTTTTTTAGATAAATATTTAATAGCAGAATGATCAGTATACAAAATAAATGGATAGCCTGTTATATAGTGGTGAAATTTATTAATAACATGTATAACGACCAACAATTCTTTTTCTGTTACTGTGTAATTTAATTCAAAAGGAGTAAGAATTTTGCTAATAAAATAAATAACATAAGGTTTCTTGTCTTCTTCCTGTCCAAGAACAATGCCTATGGCAATATCCGATGCATCTGAAGAGATGTGAAATGGTAATTTACAGTTTGGTCCTCTCAGCACCGGTGTTGTTGAAACCATCCTTTTGAGCTCTGCAAATGAAACATCACACTTATCAGACCACTGAAATTCCACATTACCAGTTAAAGCATGTAAAGGTGCAACTATTCTTGAATTTTTTTCTATGAATTTGTGATAATATCCTACACAGCCAAGGAAACTACGTACCTCAGTTTGTGTACGAGGTGTAGGTAGATTAAGGATTACCTCTATTTTTGTTGGGTCTACCTTGATTCCATATGCAGATACATAGTGTCCAACTACCACACCTTCAATCATCATCATATGGAATTTATCATGACTCAAACATATCCTGGTAGCAATGCATCGTTCCAATACCTTCTCCAAATTTCTTAAGGCTTGATCAAAGTCAGTGCCATAAGGGGTGAAATCGTCCATGTAAACTTCAAGTCCTTCATTAATCAAATCAGAAAATATACTTAAAATAGCTCTCTGGAATGTAGCTAGAGCATTACATAATCCAAAGGGAAATACTCTATATGTGAAGGTACCCCAGGGACATGTAAATGTAGTTTTATCCTGGTCTTCCAGAGTAATTTGAAACTGATTATAAGTGCTAAAGCCATCTAGGAAGGATAAAAACTGCTTCCATGCTAAAGTATCAAGGAACTGATCAATAAAAGGTAGAGGAAAGTGGTCTTTCTAAGTATCTTTATTGATTTCTCTGTAGTCTACATAGATTCACCACTTTCCATTCTTCTTGGGGATGATTACTAGTGGAGAGACCAACCGACTGAAATAGGATAGATGAAATCTACATCCAACAGTTTTTGTAATTCTTCTTTAACAACATCCTTGATATGAGGATTCAATCTTTGTTGGAGCTGTCAGATGGGTCGAGAATATTTTTCAATATAGATATGATGTGTACAGAGTTGGGGATCAATTCCCTTCATGTCGGGATACTCCCAAGAAAAAGCCTGCTGATATTTAGAAAGGATCTGAATCAAATTTTGTTGTTGTTGCTCATTCAAATTGGCATTAATATTTAGATATCTTCCTGGTGCGATTTCGACTGAAATGATGTTATGGAAAATCGTAGTGGTAATTTGCTGCCCCGTCAATTCTTCTAAAGGATCTCCCTGTGCTTCATTATCCATAACAACTTTTAGCATTTGACATGTTGGGTTGCCTATAACAACTGGGATGTTAATGAAGATATTGATCACATCATCTTCTATTTGGTTTTTGACCCCAAGATCTTCTTCCAGTGTGAGGGGAGATCGTAGGTTCTCTTCTGGATATCTAGGTGGTTACAAATACTGATGTATGCCAAGCAGACTTGGTTTAGCTGGAGGATACAGGATAAGTTTCTTTATAGCACTTCCTCTAGAAATTGTCATGTTTCCTATGTGAAATCCTGTGTATGTATCTTCCATTGTGAGCCATGGTCTTCCCAATATCAATGGGTGTCCATCAAGTCTACTTCTCGGGTTGATAACTAAGAAATTGGTCGGGTATTCCCAAGAGTCAACTGAAATTGCTATATCTTTTAATGTGCCAACTGGTTTAACCACTAATCTGTTAGCTAATTCTTACATGATTGAAGTAGGTTTGAAGGAGGTGATACCCAAGACATTACAGGTCTCAATGGTCAGAATATTGATGGCTACCCCAAAATCCACCTGTGTATTTGGAAAAAAAACAACCCTGTATCTGAATTGTTACCATGAGATTCCATGGGTTTGTATTGTTGGAAGATTGGTTGTTGTCATTGATGTCAACCCTAGTCATGGGTTTTGGACCACAAGATTGATGAAGTTATTTGGACATGAAGGAAAATGAACATACAGATACAACACCCATGGATGGATAGTATACATCATGTTGTTTCCGGTGGTATGTGGCACGTCACGTGGATCCTCATGGTTGAGGAGAAATGATTTTTTGAAGATGACAAAGTGAATTGTACATGTAGGCCTTGAAGATAATTAAAGAAAATAATTAAAAAATAAGAAAGTGTCAGGTCGGCCCTAATGTTAAAATGAAGTGACATAAATGGTATAAATAAACATAATTATACATTCATTTGATACAAGTCGAATTTCAGAGTGAAGAAGAAGAAAAAGAAGGTCGGATTTCAAGGGAGGATGAAGTCTTTTGGTGATGTGTTCTAAGGTATGTTATTTTCAGGTCATCTTACCATTTTTGCTATAACGTTTTTTCTAGAATGCTTCAGATGGTGAAATCTCTATGGTATTGAGAAGACATATCAAGGTACCTCTGGTAAAAATTTCAGCTCTTTATTCGCTATAATTATGGAGATACACTCTATGGAATATAGGGTTTGTGACCAGTCCTGAAACTAGTCAAAAAACATGTGTTATGGGTAAAACAGTCATAACTTTTTCATACAGACTCCAAATGTAGTGGGACCACTTCCATTGGAAAGAGTACGGACTTTAGTTTCTTGTGTGAGAGTTTCAGAATCAGATGTTAAATATTGAGCGCGGGGCATGCTGTACAAGTTGGGTCTTCTGAACAGACCAGAATTGAATAAATTTTTATTATCTCTCATATATTCTTGGGTGGAAGGAAGGGGCAAGGATAGAGAGTTCAAATATCTCTTCATATTGGAGGATTGTATATTCCTCTTGGAGGTTTATCCCTCCCTTTACATTTGGAAGCTGTAGCTACCTTTGGAAGTCATTACTTCCCTTGAACAAAAACTATTGATTATTTCTCATATATATTGTGCATGGTGTATTGTGGTGTATTGGTGTAACTCTTATACTATTGTTCATTGCTCATTGGATATAATTGAATTGTTTAAGTATAAGGTGGAAAAGGTTTTTAAATTGTACTTGATACTGATTCACCCCCCTCTCAGTATCAACATGTATACTTGTCCAACTCATGATTTCCTAGAATAAGATCGGACAAAGTTCCTACCACGTGAACAATTGATGGATTCTTAATTTTCCTTCCGAGCTTCTTTCCACACAATTCTTTAATTGTTTTTCATAAATTGGGATGTCTTGTAAATCCTAGAGGAGTGGAATTTTAAAACATAGATTCTTTAGTTCCCCGACGATATCAAATTTAGGATATGCATATAGTTTTTCTATCATTAGCCTCTCGGGAAATGGGGGAGGAGGAATTACATCAGGATTTTGTTGCTCGACTGTGTTTTCCCCCTGTTCTATTTCTTTTGTTATGAACACAGTGGATGGTTTTATTGTTGGTTGTATATTATTCTCATTCTCATGTTCTTGATGAATGTTACTTTCCTCAGGAGAAATTATACACCCTGATCTCAATCGGAGTTCGTTGCACCCTATAGAGTTGATTTCAACCTCAAAATTATCGACAATTTGCACGAGCCGGGCTGGTCTATTATTAGGATTCGGGTTGGGTTGAGCTGGTAGATGAGGGCACATTTGAGGTTGAGGATTCTGGGGTAGTTTAAGTGGAGCTTTTAAAGTGGGTTGGGCTTGAGGAGCCATCCCCATGGGTTGATTGGTCATTCCCATGGGGCGCTTCCAGTTTTGATTCCAATTGGGGGCTTGGGAAATTGTGTTAGTCCATTGTGAAGGATAGGGGTTATTATTTGAATTCTGCCAAAATGGGGTAGGGTATTGCAAGTTAGGTCAGGTGGGATTTGCGGATGGTTGATTTGGCCAGGGTGCAGTAGGATCTTGTAGCGTACCTGGGGGACAAGCCTTCCATTGGTGATGTTGATCCATCATATAAATTGGTTCTGTTTCCTCTTCTGCTTCTTTAAAGACAAATTTTAGTCGTGGGAGTGGTGGACATTGTTTTGTCACATGGTCTTTGGCACAGATGGCACAAATCCAAACCACATACAAGGGACACTCCCTCAAACCATGTTTCCTTCTACATTGTGGACAAAATATGTCCAATGAATACTCTTCTTCTTCTTGTTTCTTTTTAACCTTTAGAACATCCAATTGTGTAGTCAGAGTACTCAAAATGCCAGTTTTAAAATTTTCTAGAAGATTACCAACTTCTTCTCGGGTGACGCCCACGCTAGTAATGTTACTACTTTTGGTGATGGGAGCCCGTATTCCCGACCTGGTTCGTGTACTCCCACGTGAACAATTGATGCATAATTGGACAATGTCATCATATGTTTCTTGATAAATATCACCTTTTCCCATTAAGTTCAATGTTTCTACCCATTCATCCTTCATACCTTTTATTAGAGTGGCTTTAAGTACCTCACCTGGTAGTGTACCGTAAGGTGATCTCTGCAAATTATATTGAAATCTTTAAATATATTCCTCTAGTGTTTCATTTTATTTTGTAGTCATTTTAAAGATTTCATCCTTTAAATCCCTGGTTCTACAGTAGTCTTGATATTTTGTAAGGAAGGCTTGTCTCATTTCATCCCAAGAATTTATAGTTACTCCCCCTAATCCCATAAACCATCGCAAAGATGCTCCTTTCAGGGTGGAAGGAAATAACTTTAGTTTATGGGGTTCAGAGGTGTAGTCATAGCCTTTACATAGGACATCAAACTAGAATAAGAATGCGTTAGGATCATTTAAGATTAATCCATTGAAGGTTGGAAGATTCTGTAATGGAATGGATTTCATTGGGGCATTAACAAACATATCAACTATAGGATATTCCAAGGTGGAAGTCTAAGGTCACGACTGATTTTGTTGTGCCATCTGGTCGAAAATATGCCAATAATCCTTAGGGATTTCTTGGTCTGAGTGTTCTATTCGAGGTGATTGATTACTTGGTCCCTTAGAAAATTTAATTGCGCTACCTCTATCTGGGATTTTATATGTTCCTTCTCCTATCAGAATCACAGGAGATCCAGGTTCAGGTGGTGGTGGGTTTGTCTAAGCAATTTCACTAGCTTCCCCTTATCCTTCTTTCAAATTACAATAATTTTCCTCATCTAAAGGGATGAGAAGTGAAGTATGTGTATTTTGGAAACTTTGTTCAGTCCCTTCAGTTCCGCTATGAACCTCATCATGAGATGCAGTTGGTGAATTTGTTGCTTGAGGGATTCAGGTAGAACCTTTTTGAGGTCCAACGGAGGCTTGAGATTCAACTTTTCAGATGATTTCGTCTATGAAAATGCTTCTTCCAGGGGGCACCGAGCCCTAGGATTTGGTAGTTTTTGGTGGGTTTTTTTGTTTTTTCAGGTTCTTTCTTCTTAGTCATACACACTAACACAAATTATATGCACCTATATAACCTCTATGCATCGGCTGAAGGTAGGTGTTGGCACAAGCATTTTACTTGTTGCCCATGTAGGTTCTTTCCTTCTATTTTCAATACCTCATGTAGGTTCTTACCTTCTTACCTTCTAGGTTCTTACCTTCTATTTTCAATACCTTTAACATTCTCCTTGGCAACAACGCCAAAATGTTGGGCTCTAAATATGTCCTCAAAACAACCTTAGTTTGACATTAATTTATAAATTGAGGATTCATCTTCTCTTTCAATAATTTCAACAAAGTCTATGAAGTTAGTTTTAGAGGTTTTAAATCGTGTAGATAATTTCATTAAAGAAAATCCGAGTCTATTTAAATTACTGTAATAATAAAAAAACTCTGAAATTGATAACTCACTCAACAAAATTGTAATCTGATCAATAACACATTGTGAATCAAAGACACTTATCAATTTGTTGAATTCATCTAACTTAGAAATAGTAATTTAATCTGTGAAAATACTTAAGGAATCAATCTATCAATGATTATTTAACCTACTGGAAAAGAATAGCGAATTACTGTATATTAAAGAAGGAACACAAATGTGAATTCAACGAAAGGAACAACAAATGTAAATTAAACGAAAGGAACATCAAATGTGAATTTGATAAAAATAAAAACGTATGTGAAAATGAAAGGAATCCACAAGCGATAAACTAACAGTAATTGGAAATGGAACAACAATCGATAATATTTAAATGAAACATCTATCCTCTGCAAATGAACAACATAACTAATTCATAAAAGAATCAACACACTCACGAATTTATCTTAACTGTTGCAAGGAAATTAAAATCATAGAACTGAAATAGAATTGATATGATTACATATGAGATAGTAACTCCTTCTGACTAGGCCCATGGTCTTCATAAGGTACTGCTACGAAAAACTCAGTAATCAAAGATGATCAAAATGCTCAAATCTTTCATTAATTCCATAACTGGTAAATCATTTACAACGGATTGTTGTACAGAACAATTCATAGATCTGAATGTTTGATTGAACTTCTTGGATATCTCTCTATTGTTCATCAACCTCTATATATTACAATGACATGACTAAATTAAGCTATCCTGAGGACCGAGAGATCCTCAGGATTTATTTTACTATTTATAAAGGTTACAGAATAAAGAGTTAATCTTCTTCTAAACCGCTTTATGCCTGATTCCTTTGATCTTCAATAGCTTATGTATCTTTAGGATATCTTTAATTGTCTTGGGGTAACAAAAATTGTCCATCTTCCGCATAAAATCACAACAATTGAAACCAAAATTCAAAAAATATCTAATATCATTCGATAATATTTCTAAAAGAATTTTTAATCATTTTCTTTCCTAATTACTTCTAATTAATAGAAAAGTCAATCAAGAATATATCATAAACCAAGGTAATAAGGAGAATATTTTTACCTTTTCTCAACTCAACAGACTCCACCAAGTCCTTCCTTGTATGCATTTGTACATACCAAAAAATTCTCATTTGGGTCAACAATCTTTAAAATAGGTGCACTAGTAAGTAATTCTTTTAGCAAATTAAAATTATATTCACACTTTGTTGTACACTCAAATTCAATTCCTTTATTTTGTAAATAAGTGATGGGATGAAATTTTTTAGAGAACCCTTCTATAAATCTTCTGTAGTATCCAACTAATCCCGTGAAATATATGATTTATGAAACATTCGGGGGTGTTGAACATCCTCTAATGGCTTCAATATTCTTTGGATCTACAATTGTAATTTCTTCTGAAATAATGTGCCCCAAATAATAGATCTTCTCTTGGTAAAAATAACACTTACTAAGATTTCCATAAAGTTAATGTTCCCTCAACACTTGCAACACCAAACTCAAGTGATTTTCATGCTCTTCCTTAGACTTAGAATAAACAAGTATGTCATCCAGGAACACAATGAAAAACTTATCCAGATAATTTTTGAATATGTCATTCATTAAGCACATAAAGACAATTGGTGGATTGGTCATTCCAAATGGCACCACTACAAATTCATAATGTCCATACCTAGTTCTAAAAGTTGTCTTACTAATGTCTTCTTCCTTGATTCTTACCTGATGGTATCCTGATCTCAAGTCTATCTTTGAAAATATATTTGTTCCTCTTAGCTGATCAACGAGATCATTAATTATAGGTAGAGGGTATTTTTTCTTCATAATGGCTTTATTCAACAGTCTAAAGTCAATACAAAACCTCAATGTTCCATCCTTCTTTTTGATAAAGAGTATTTTTTCTCCCCAAGTTGAAACACTTGGGCATATGCACCCTTTCTTCAATAATTATTCTAGTTGCATTTGTAATTATTTTAATTATGGTGTACTCATTATGTTAGGATTTTTTGATACTGGGGTAGCTCCTGGTACTAAATCAATAGAGAAATATATTTCCCTCTTTGGTGGTAATCCTGGTATTTCTTGGAATACATCTTCAAACTCTTGCAATACTGAAAAATCTTCAAGGATTAACCATTTTTTATTTTTTGGCTCCTCCACATGAGTTGCATACAATTGACATCCTTTCCTAAAACACCTCTTCAACTATATGACTGAAATTTCCCTTATAGAAATGGGTCTTGGAATTCCTTTCAAAATGCTTTGTTTTCCTTCTTCATTAAGACATGTAAATGTCTTGTTATGACAATGTAAGATAGCATGATGTTGGTCCCACCAATCCATTATGATTAGGATATCATAAGATCCCAATGGTATGATATTTAGGTCAGCATTAGTACTCACTCCATTAAGATTTATTGGACAACTTTTGATATTTTCATTAATCCTTCTTTTGGTTCCAGTGGCCAGATGAAAAAACTTGAATTTTGAAGATTTATTTTCTCCAAATGAAATATGTCCGTTGTTTTAGGATCAATGTAACAATGGATTTCTCCCGAATCAATTAAAATAGCAATAGGATGATTAATGATATTATCTTCCACTTCAATCATATGGGATTGATGTTCTTCTTGTTGATCCTCTAAGGTTGCATATATTATTGGAATACTTTTTCCCATGTCTTCTACTATTATATCCTCTTGGATATTATGCATGGTCTTCATTTTTTATTGTCTATGAGGAAAATCCTTGTACATGTGGTCTTCTTTGCATCCCCAACACTTGATTGGTGGTATTCTCCTTTTTCCCAAGGAGTCTTTTCTCTTGGAGTCATTCTTAACAGACTAATCTTGCTGATTTTTATTAGGGTTGTTTATGTTGAAAGGAGGTTTGAATCCCTTCCTTCTCTAATCATATTTCTCTTTCTTTATATCCTTCCAATATTTTTACAAGGATTATCTGCCCTTTCCTTGATTATATAGGTACTTATCCTTCCTAATGGTCTCTATCAATGTCTCGAGTTCATCATATTAAATATTCTCGTTATAAAATAATGGAAGTCCACTAAAAACCTCAATATATTTACCTTCTCATCCTTGATAAACCCCATATACTTTAGCAATCCCAAGAACTTCTTTTCATATTATACCATGGTCGTTCTTCCCAACCTGAATTCAAAGAACTCTTTCATTTTTCTTGTCATAGAAGTGCTATGAAAGGAAATCCTTATGCAAATATCTCTTGAATTGCTTCCAAGTGATCCTACACTCATTAATGTGCTCAACTTGCTTTATCTCATCCCACCACATAGCAGATTTTCCATGCAAATGGTATGTGGCAATTATGGTTTCTAGGTTAGATGAGTAATTGTGCAACTGAAAATACTTCCTGATTCCAAGAAACTAGGATTCAACATCATATTCCCTTTCTCTTTCACCATCAAATGATGGCGGCTTAATATTCCTCATCTCTCCTTTCAAACTATCCAATTCATGTCTTCTTCTTTGGTGCCTAACATGATACACTTTTGGACTACTTATGGACTCTTCTGATGCATAAAATTTCCTTGTTGAGTAAGGAGGTGAGTGATGTCTATGGGATGTGATATAACTTCTTGAATGACCATTTATTCTATAGTTATATCTTATTTCATGATGTTTTCCTTCCTCCTGTATTGAGTTTGATCCAATACTACATTGGGCCCATTTTTCAACAATTTACCAACGCAGGTTCGTCGCCACAACGTTTAAAGTATGACGAAGGATAAAATCCAATTTTTGTTGCGTCACACCCATCACAAGTACGAAAATACTTGTTTCGTCGCAAGACATATTCAAAAAATCATTTTACCATCGACTGATGTACGTCCAAAATTCAGTTTCTTCTCATCGTTGGTGCGTTGTAAGAGCGAATAACATATGACAAACATGCCTCACAATCGACCAATGTCCACAACCATTATCATCGTAGGTTTTTCACATGATCGACCAATGACCATCACTATTCCTTCATATCATTTACCATATTTCATCCCAAATCCAACACGTTTTCATCGCGAATCCTATTGGAATACTGAGAGGGGGGGGGTGAATCAGTATGAACACTTTTTACCACTTTCAATCACAATATATAAAATTCAAATTTATAAACATAATTCAATATATTATCACTTATACATTTAGTATATTATTGCATCATAAACAATATAATTCATTAGTGCATAATAAACAACCACAAAGACACAATACACCATAATTTATGTGGAAACCCAAATGGGAGAAAACCACAAAATGTTTTCTTATATATATCAAGAATACATTCATATGAAGCACCAACTTCCCAATTCTCCAGAATTGACTAGAAGGAGGATCCAACCCCCTATTTATAGGCTCCAACATGAAGTAAGCTACAACTCATTGAATTCTCCAGCTACAACTGGAAGGAGACTCCAACCCCCTAGTTTACAGGCTCCAACCTGAAAGAAGATCTAAATCCTTGTGTTCTCTAGATCCACCTAGAAGGAGGCTGCGACCCCCTGATTTATAGGATCCAACTTGAAGGAAGCTCAAACTTTCTATTTTTAGTGGTACCAACTGGAAGGAGGATATGACCCCCTTTCCTTGCCCCATCCCGTCGCCATGAAATATAAGTGTATACTTAACCTGTCACTACCTCTGACATTGTTATTGCCACTGTAACTGATACATCAACCTATCACTGTCATTGTTAACCTGTCACTGTCACTGTCACATCAAGATATAAATGATGATCAACCAATCATCCAATCTGTCACTGATATACCATCATCAATCAACTACAACCAGATCCACTCACATGGATACCAAAACCATCACCAATATTTGCATCAAACGATATGCCAAAACAAGCATGTGATATATCCATACACCATGTACCATATCATGTATCAACCATGTACCAAAACTTGTACCATATCATGCATAAACCATGTACCAAACCTGTACCATATCATGTAACAACCATGTACCAAAACATGTATCATATCAACCATGTACCAAGATATGTCATAAATCATGTACCATGAGATGTGCCTCATCCATATACCATATCAATCGCGATATGTCTCAATCATTCCATACACCATGTGTTGATATTATGGTATCCATGGGAGGTATTAACCTCCATGTGTAACCTTTGACAAGACTATAATATTTTGGGAAGCAAGAGAAACCCTAAAATGTTGGATAATAACCCTAGAAGAAAAGTTGGCTCAAGAGAATATTTAATATTGAGTTATTAGCCTCCAGAAAGAAAAGTTGGCCTAGTCAAGTGACATAGGGAAGTATAAATAGAGGGTGCTAGAGCTCATTTGTCACTCTTACTCTCACAATTGCATAAGACTAGTGTTGCACAAGTTTGGAGAGGGAGTGCAGTTGCAACTACAACAACTGGGATTTTGGATTTTGGTTGGAATTTCTCTTGGTTATGGTTTGGAATTTCTTCTTGGTCTTTGGTTATTCTTTATTGGTGTGCTAGCCTTGGAGAAAGGTGTGCTACCTTGGTTGGCAATTGGTATGCTTCCAAAATTGTTTTGTTACTCAAGGTTAAAGTGCTCGGGGGTGGCCTTTGTGCCTATGATTGGGTGACAATATTGCTATATTTTCTATGGAAAAATGAGCACATCTCTTTATTTATAATAGGTTATGGGCCCACACTATCTTTAGACAGTTTAACCACTAGAATATAGTTTGGGAAGTTATTTTTTAATCTCGTTATGGTACCAGTTATAGTTGCATCTAGGTTTTTGAATTATGTACCTGTAACAAACCCTAACCCTTGTGTTCAGGAACTTATGATGAACAATTTGACCTAATTCCTTGAGATCATAGTGCACCCTAGCCTAGCGGACCTCTTGGTACTCTCATCTAGAAAAAATATCAGGTTTGAATCTTTGGTCAAATTCAAAGTCAAAGTCAAAGGTTGACTTCTGGTCAAATTGATTTTGTGGTCAAAGTTGAAATTTTAGAGTTTCTAGCTTGTTGTAATCATTGAATCTTTTGATTTAGTTTCTAATCTCTTGTTGTTAAGATGGTATCTAGTTTCAGATTGGAAGACAAGTTGGATGATGCTACAAGACTTCAAAGGTATGCACTTGTATATTCTATCCAAGTTATATAACCTATCAAAACATGAGTGTGTTTGCAGGAAAAGTATTAGAGACCTGCCCAAGATGTAATCTTGGATTCAGTGCATTTAAAGGAACAAGCGCACCCTCCATAGCAATTGAAGCTTCAGCCTCTAGGTTTGATTAAATTTTTAATCTTCAAATTTGTGTATATCAAGGGTGATAGTTGCTACATTACAAATTGTGAAAGCAGTCTTTGAAAAATTCTATTATTGCTAGGTACAATAAATACTTGACTGCATATGAATACCACTGACTTATTGTAATTGTTTGCAAGATGAACTAACATCTCCTCTAGATAGATATTTCTTGTTTGCTCTTGTTATTCTTGTTCCAGGAAGGTACCCTTGTGAAATATGTTTGATGAACAATCCTTGCGGAAACTGTCATAGAATTTTTTTATAAGGATGACACAACTGCCAGATGGGTAACATAAAAAATAGATAGAAACAAGATTAAAGAGACTTAGAGGAGTTAGAATCAAAGGAATTCAGGAATAAAAAGGAAATCAGAACATGATTGTGACACTTTGCAGAAAGAAAAGAGAGATGTAGAAGACAGAAGCATGGAGTCTCTCAGATGGAGGGAGCTGATCACATAATTCCAAAAGAAGAGCATGCATATTTCTCATTTAGGCATGAAGTTGGGATTAGGAGGGAGATAATTCCCAGTGATATGATCCATTGAAGAATATGTAAATACTATGAAGTATCTATCCATGTTCTTCATTGGAAGTAGCATCCATGATAAGCAACACTTGTTTAGTTTGAATCTAGAAGAAGTCTTCTTCGAAAAGAAGCCTTGAATATCCTTGGTTGTCCATCTACATTTATGTTCCTATGACGGATGGTTGGAGCCTTTAGAAAATAAGGGAATTCAATTTATATAATATTCCATGGACTCCAACATTGAAGAGAAACATGAGGAAGAACCTGAAGATTCCAATAAATCAAGAAAAGTCAGAACAACCAATTGAACCAGTTTGAACCCACTAGAAGCAATCAAGCAGAAGGAATGGAAGGAAGTTGTGATGAAGAACAATGTATGTGAAAAATTGTGAAAAATGCTTAAGCATTGAGAGATACAAGGTGGGACTCATGGCTAAAGGGTTCTCCCAGAAGGAGGGAGACGAATATGACGACAACTTGTTCTAGTAACTAGATATACCTCTAGTTGAGCCATTAGATCTCATGCAGTATCCATGGGTTGGATTTTACATAAAATGAATGTAAAGACTATTCTTCTCAACAAAGTAATTGAAGAAGAAGCATATGTATAGAAACCTCAAGGTTTTGAGGTATACCAGAAAGAGACCCTTGTATGCAGATGGAAGAAGACCTTGTATGGATTCAAGCAAACTTGGTTCAAACCCTCTCATGTACAACAAAAGTGTGGTGAAAACTTCCTATGACACATGAAGTATATTGAAATGGTTCTTTAGAAGTCTGGGATGAAGGATTGCAAATCCATGGAAAACTCCCATGATGATATATCTGAAGAAGCCGAGAGACTCTAATCCAGTAGACCTGTCTTTGTATTAACAATTGATTGGCTCGTTAATGTATTTGGAGAATAATCAATCGAATATTTATTTTGTGGGACGTTTAAGTTATGATATATAGTTGCATGGATTTATCAATTCAGATTAGGCAAGAAGTGCAGATGACATAAGAAGTGCTACTTGGATATGTTTTAGTTTGGACTTTGCCACGATGTCGTGGGATAGCAGGAAACAAAAGTATGTTTCACTCAGCACTGTAGAATCATAGTACATTGTATCTTGTGATGCTTGTACGGAAGCAACATGGCTCTGTAAGTTGGTTTCTAGACTGTATGATCAGGTGTTGGATTTTACCATGATATATTGTGATGATCAGAGTTGTGTGAAGCTTTCAGAGAACCCGATGTTCCATGACAGGTTGAAGCACATTGAGCTCAAGAATTTTTTTCTCTGTGATAAAGTCCAGAGGGGAGAAGTGATTCTCCAGTATATCTCCACAGATGAGAAGATAGAAAATATTTTGGTAAAGCCTGTGTCCAAGATGAAAATTTTGTGTACTTAAGGGACAAGTCGGGGCTCATGGAGACGACGTCCTTATTGAAAAAAAGGAAGTGATTACTCCCAGGTTGGGAGGGAGAACTGATATGTTATTGATTTATGGATAGTCATTTTCTAGTTTAGAAAATGGTTCAGGCTGGGCAGTTCCTTCCAGTCTTGAAAGTGATTTGAGATTTCTGATAGACAGTCATTTTACAGTTCGAAAAATGGTCCATATTGGATAGTCATTTTCATAATGAAAAGGGTCCGATATACTGTTGATGTACCATAGACAACGATTTCCCTTATGTTTAGCATGGTGGAAGGATATAGGAAAGTCATTCTTCTTGGAAGTCACTATGAGTAGTGGTCAAGTAGAATGGTCTGCCTCACTAGTATGTCATTCTTTTGAAGTAAACTGTTGTGAGAAGTTTTAAAGAATGGTCTATTTTGGAGGTTGGTGCAATACATTCATTTTCATAGGAAATGGTCTGAACAATCATTCCCTAGGGAAAATTCATTCTCTCCAGGTTTCGCTATGATTAGTGCTGGAGGAATTTCCCAATTCGGTGAATGGTCCAGGTTCAACAATCAGGGACAAACATTTTGTAGGGAAGGCTCATTTTCTCCATGTTGCACTATGATTAGTGCCGAAGGAATGGCCTAGTTAGGTGAATGGTCTAGGTTGAGAAATCAACAACAATTATTCTTCTATGATTGGGAAGAATAGTCCAGATAGCCCAAGGCTGATGTTTTACTTTCTAAGGGAAGATGCTCTTCCAGTTCTCACAGATGTGAGTGGAAGAATGGCCCAGATGACTCAGTTGTATCATGATATTGTTTATACAATTTGATATTAGATGATATGATTGTTGTGGAGATTGTCTGTCTCTGGACAATAGTTGTATGCTACTCTGGTGGATTTGATCCAGTGATAGTGACTATGTGTCACTGGTTAGTAGTCGTGTGCTACTAGGAGTGGTTGTGTACTAATGGGTAGTAGATGTGTACTACTATGGACATAGACATTTGTGTTCTATTGGATGGCATTGTTCTGATTTCCATGGAGACTACCACTAGTGTTGGAGATGATTTCCATCTAGATGGATATTCATTGTGCTGATGAACAAACATTCTCCAAGCCAAGAATGTTCTAGGAAAGATAAATTGCTGGTGGAAAGAAATCCTTCTTGTGGAGGATGGTCCAGGTTGACAGATTGTTGATGTACCATGGACAACTATTCTTCTAGGATGTATGTCCGGATTAGAGGAATGGTTCGTCTCCCTGATTTCATAGTAGTAACCAGAGTGGATAGATTGGTATATGGTATAAATTTTCCCTGAGTTCATAGTAGTGGTCGGAGGGAAAATGGTCCAGGACAATAATTCTTCTAGGATGTATGTCCGGATTAGAAGAAAAGTCCTTATAGCCCATGGCATGGCTTCCATCATCTGTTGGAACAATTATTCTTCTAGGACATATGTCCAAATTAGAAGAATTGTTCTTATATCACTCCGTGGAGTGAGTGACTTATTCAACATCATGATCGTTTACTCAGATATAGTATGGCTTTGAGAGATGATCTAGTTGATGCTATCAGATGATACTGCTAGTGATGATGTTTCTCTTGAGTTTATCTACGTGATCATGAGATAGCCTATGTGGATATGATGATGCTACCATTTGAATGGATTGTTTGTGCTCATGACTATTTCCTTTAATATCTACCTAGCTAGGAGGGAGTGTTGATATTATGGAAACTATGAGAGGTATTAACCTCCACGCGTAACCTTTGACAAGACTAGAATATTCCAGGAAGTAAGAGAAACCCTAAAATGTTGGATAATAACCCTAGAAGACAAGTCTGCTCAAGAGAATATTTAATATTGATTTATTAGCCTCCATAAAGAGAAGTCAGCCCAGTTAAGTGAGATAGAGCAGTATAAATATGGGGTGATAGATCTTATTTTCCACTCTTACTCTCACAACTGCATAAGACTAGTGGTGTGCAAGTTTGGAGAGGGAGTGTAGTTGCAGTTGTTGCAACTGGGATTTTGGATTTTTGTTGGAATTTCTCTTGGTTATGGTTTGGAATTTCTTCTTGGTCTTTGGTTATTCTTTATTGGTGCGCTAGCCTTGGAGAAATGTGTGCTACCTTGGTTGGCTATTGGTCTTCTTCCAGAATTATTCTATCTTTCAAGGTTAAGGTGCTCGGAGGTGGCCTTTGTGCCTATGGTTGGGTGACAATATTGCTATATTGTCTATGGAAAAACAATCACATATCTTTATTTCTAATACCATGTACCATAATATATGTCAAGAGAAATTACCATAACATTAATGATGTGTCTCAGCCATGTGGCTCAACCAAGTACCATAAGATGTGATAACATCACCATGATATATACCAAACCAGATACTAAGATAGCCAAGATATCCTTCTAACAATGTACCATAACATCACTACGATGTACCTTATCATGTACCATCATTACCAAGACATTCCTCAAGAATGTACCATAACATCACCAAACATAACCCTCAAACATGCATATAGACATACCGTTAAACCTGTAGTCACCCCGTTGTATCAAAACTCAGACAGAGATACCTTTCTAGGAATTAACAAACTAGTACAAACATCATTCCTCATATATTCCTTAGCCTCGTTGGATGAAGACTGTCCTCATGCGGGGCCTCATGTGACGAACACTAATTGACCTACGGGGGTGCCTCGCGGGACACTAGTAGTCTGCCCTAAAACTTTTTCCTTTGCAATTCCTTCATTGCCTTAGACTCTCTCCCTCAAATTCTCTAAATATATCAAGTGTGCTCACACAAAAGATATTCAATAGAGTTGTGTGTATACAAATGAGAGGCTTATTGAAGTGTATTTATATTTTTCCTAAGTAAATTATTTCCTAATATTTAGGGTTTCTTGTCATAACTATTTTACCCTTAATTAATGACTTGTAACATCTTGTTATAATTGTTTTGGGGCTTCTTAACCATTCTTCTAGGTTTCCAACTTCATGACCTCATAAATTTTCAACCGTGATGAACTACGTGATGTATCACCTACTGTTGGAAATTGTATGAAGAGGAATAGATATATATGAGTGTTTAAAACTTTCATTTACACTGTCCTTCATGTCATTATTCCTCAAACAAATTTGAGATGCATGACCACACCTCTCGGGATTTTTCTAGACTTCTTCAAATGCACCTATCACATCTGTTGACATCAATGAAAACAAATTCTGTTGATATCAATGAAAACCAACTTAAAAACAATCCCCCCCTTTGACATTGATGGCAACACTCATTCTCCCCCTATGAACATTGCTCCTCATATTTATATTTTTATGTTTCTCTCCCCCTTTGACATTAATGGCAAAGAGTATCTCCCCTTGGGGATGGTCCCCTTATCTTCATGCTTATGATATTTATCTTCTAATCTTTCTCTCTCTCTCTCCCCCTTTGACATCATGGGAAAAATGGTAACTCCCCCTTTCAGTATGTCTCCCCCTGTCTTCATGCTTTTGATCTATTTCTTTGACTATTTCTCTCCTCATGACTTCTTTGCAAGATATCGTGTAGATCAATCTAGGGATTATTGTACTTTCTCCCTTTCCTTTCTTCTGATGCTTCTTGTCCATTGGTTATTCCTCTTGTAATTCACTAACATATATAAAAATCATTCAAAGTTACTTGACTTCAAATATTTATGGCTTGTTATATCAATGACCACATCATTCAACAATTTCCCTTGGATGATATCTTTCCTACTGACGGTTTCTCTTCCCTTTCTTGTTGTTCCTTTCACTTCTTTCCTTCATGTGACTAAATGATTCCATCTTTCAATATGATTTCATCCACTTTTACATATATTTCTAGACCTGCCAAATATTCTTATGAATCCATCTCTGTCCATATGTCATAAGATTGTCCATGACTCTGTTAATCAATTGCACATAATGATGACCCATCTACTGCAACTAATTACAACATGTTCTCGCTTTTAAAACAACGAAAGTGTCACAAGGAATTCTACACTTCTGTCATCAAACCACTCTGAAACTTCCTTCCCAAAATCTACAAAAACATCAGGTTACTCAAAAGATAGTTCTCTGATCTGTAGAGATGTTGCATAGAATCCCCCTCTTCAATATTTATATTTATTGGGAGTATTCATGCTGGATAGATCATAAAGGTGGAGGAAGATACCCTAATGTGGATTAATCTTCCTCTTCACCTATGGATTCATCATCTTCTTGAATTCTGACATCTTCTTGGGTTATGAGATCTTCCTCTTGATCCTAAATTTTGAAATCTTCCTCTTTTCCTGTAGATTCATCATGACTTGCACCAATGCAAATCCTGAGAGTATGATCCATGGAAGTACTTCATTCACCTGTACTTGTACTTTCTTTCTTTTCCAAACCTTTTTGCATCTGATATTAGTGTTTTCTTTCATGTAAGTATCCATCATGCTTCTATAATCATGGGCTATGTGTCCATAGTTGTGGATTTTTTAACATTCAATATTGTGTAGGGCCACATAAACATTTATTTCTTGACCATTTCTTCCATAAGCTTTGGAATCTATAAATTTATGTCCAAAGTTATTACAAGTAAAAAAATAACCATAAAATAAACTTTGATACCTAGGAGTAAATAATCTTCTTTTTTATGTAGTCCTTCTAAATTCATGCCTTGGCTGATCAAAATATTCTCTTCTATTGTTTCCTTCACAATGGTTGATGCTTCTTTGATACTAGGAAGTGGAGGGTCTTCTTTGATATATGTCTCTTCTGTAATCTACCTTTTGAGTCTTCTCTATTTCTGGAATGTTCTCCTTTGAGGGATTTCATTCTTCCTTCTTTATAGAGCCTTTGATGACTTCTACATAAGTCCTAGCCTTCTCTTCATTATTCCTTTCTATAAACTTGTAACATTTCTCTTCAAATTTCTTTACTATTGGTGTGGAGCTGCCTCTCTCTTCAACTTTCTGGCTGAGCTTGACAACTTTAAATCTTAATGTGACACCTTCTTCAATTTTCTCACAATATTCTTCTTTCTTAATCATCTGGATCTTCATAACTTCTTCCATTATCTTTGCTTCTTCAAGTTGGGTCTTCAAGGTGATCATTTCTTCTTCAAGTTTTCTTTCTTGTTGACTAAATTTTTCTTCAAGCGTGTTTAAGTCCTCTGATCTTTCCTTAAGACGACTTATCGAAATTTCTTCTATCTTTTCTACTTCCTTTATTTGTGACACTATTTCTACTTCCAAACATTGTTTCTCTTTCAACTGATCCTTGAGATTTTCTTCAATCACTTTGGCTTCATCCAGCTAAGCTTTTAGATTCATGATGATATGTTGGGCCTCTTCGGAATTTTTATTAGAGTCTTGAGAATCCTCTTTTAGCTTGATCAATTCTTCCTTGAGAGACTTGTTTTTGTTCCTATCTTTATGTATCTCACACTAAGCATTGATTAGCTCATCCTCAAGATCCACTACTCCTACTACATAATCTTCTCATTCAAAATCTGTCTGACATGATGTACATATTGCTTCTTGTTCATCTTCAACATATGATTTATTCCGATTATCATGCTCTGGATCTATGATAAGAGGATATTCCTTAGAATAGATATTATGTAGCTTATCCCAAATTTCTTTGGCCGATGAGTATTTTCTCACTTTGTCTTTTACTGGATCATGTAATCCTTCCAAGATGAAATCCATTGCTATTTTTTGTTTCTCTTTAATTCCTTCTTGGCTATAGTATTTGGTTTCTTTAAAGTGGTGTATCCTGTAACAACTGATTGCCAATCAAGATACCCCTGTGCATGTAAAAATGTTTTCATTCTTGTGATACATATCTTATAATTTCATACCATTTTGACCATCAAATATTGGTGTCCCAATCTTAGCGTACTCCATGATATTCCTTACAATGATTAGACTATTTTCTGAAGAAACTCACTCTGATACCAATTGTTGGAATACTGAGAGGGGGGGTGAATCAGTATGAGAACTTGTTACCACTTTCGACTACAATATATAAAATTAAAATTTATCAACATAATTCAATAGTTTATCACTTATGCATTATGTATATTATTGCATCATAAACAATATCATTCATCAATGCATAATAAACAACCATATAAGATACAAAGTACACCATAATTTATGTGAAAACCCAAATGGGAGAAATCCACCTAATTCTTTCTTATATATATAAAGAATACATTCATAAGAAGCACCAACTTATCGATTCTCTAGCACCAACTGGAAGGAGGATCCAACCCCATATTTACAGGATCTAACTTGAAGGAAACTACAACTCCTTAAATTCTCTAGCTACAACTAGAAAGAGGATCCATCTCCCTAGTTTACAGGCTCCAACCTGAAGGAAGCTCCAATTTCCTTTGTTCTATGGTTCCAAACAGAAGGAGGCTACGACCCCTTGATTTACAGGCTCCAATTGGAAGGAAGCTCCAACTCCCTCTGTTCACCGACACCAACTGAAATGAGGCTACAACACCCTTTTCTTTCCTTGTCCCACTGCCTTGAAATATAAGTGTAGACTTAACTTGTCACTACCTATGATACTTTCACTGTTGTTATCACTCCAAGAAACTCCTTAGGGTTGTAGGTTAAGGATGCTTGGTAACTTAGAAATAATGTGTATATATGCTTGGAACAATGGGGTCTTTAATGATCAGTGTAATAGACAACTCATCATACATCTAAAGAAACAATGCTTTTAGGAAACAATAATCAAATCAAGTCAATTGAAAGGAGAGGATGAAGAACACTATTCTTGATTTCCAAATACAACTGCATGTAGGGCTTAATGAAAGATAGAAATAAATCCTTTACTTCAAGTCTATGAGCTTAAGAAAGAGATAGCAGTCTTCATAAGCTAAAATAAATTGAAACAAAGTACAGAAAAGGAAAGATGGATATTTATGATATTGAGAACGAAAGGAAACTGAATTTTATTTCTGTAAATAAGAGTCTATACAGTGGCACAAAATATCTCCCAGTTTGAACCCCCTAGTGCTCCAAATGTCTTTGGCTTTATAGCCTTACAAGATGAAATCTAGATCCTTGAAAGATGGATCAGATTTACTAAAAATAGTCAAATCAAAAYAGATACAACAAGTGTAGGATGAGATCCTATAAAAATGGATCTAGAATGGAAAATCAAAACAAAATAGGAAAGGTCCTATTTAGTGATCTCTAAAAATAGTAGATTGTTGATGAAGTGCAGTTTTAGCCTCCCAAGGTTGTTTGATTTGGTCCTCCAAAGATAAAATTCGAATTAGGTGATGTGTCATTTGATCCCTATCATTTTTCCCTTGAAAATGACCAAATCTAGTCAAAAAATTTCCTTTTGACTTTCATCTCCAAGAATGGCCTTCAGATTTTGATTTGATAATTCATAACCAGCTTATTTAAGAAGATTTCAAACCATTCAAACCCAAAAAATCCCGATCTGGGCAAAAATTCAGCTATTCTGGCCATGACAGGCTTTCACCAGCTAATTTACCCAAAAATTTGCTTCTTAGCTGGTGAAAGGCGGAGCTTTCACCAGCTAACTAGTTATAATTCTGCCTTTTGCACTGGTGAAAGCGCAAATTTTTTCAAAATCAAATTTCTCAGTCATGGAGAGTTTGTTTTTCATGATTAAATAGTCGATCGACATCTACAAATCCTAAGCTTTCCAATGGTGCTTTCAAATATGCATTTGGAGCTCGAGAAGCTATTAAAATTTTCCCTACAAGATTAGGCATTGTTCTTTCAAAAATGCCAGTGCGTTTTTGATCGCTAACATCTGGCTAAAACTGGGATGGAGACCTCCCTGTGAGGTCTCCAAGAACCTGGCAGACCTTGTGCGTTTAGTATTGGGCATGGAGTCATTCAGCCTTTTCTGGATCGTGTATCAATACAGCAACAACTTCAGATACAAAGCATTTTTATATCCTCTGATGTGTGCAGATAGCCTTCCAAGGCTCGTAGATGTGCTTTGATCATGATAGAATCGAATTTGTTATCTTTGTCAAAAACAACTAATTGTGTGTCCCAAAAATGGGTGTCTAATCTGACTTTGGCACCTCTTCAAACATCCTTTTTATCAAATCCGGATCTTGAATTTGATGTGTAAATTCAATATGCATCTTTAGAAACTATTTTCAGGATGTTTGGTTGAAAAAAAAACTTCGATTGGGAAAAAATACACCTTCGCTCGCCAGTCTCAGGTTTCACCAGCTATTCCGCCTTAAGATTTTCTAATTATCTAGTGAAAGATCTACCTTTCATCAGCTAACTGGTTGTAATTCTTCCCTCTGTGCTGGTGAAAGTTCTGTTTTATCTTTGAGAAGAAAATAATGCAGAGCAACAATGATCCTGCATAGAGTGTTAGATTCTTCAGCATTTGCTCGATAAAATGTCATTGACACTTGATGTTTGAACCTTAGGTGACCTGCAATGCTTAATTCAAGAATTGATATGCTAAGCAAGCGAGGAAAAAACAAATTAGATGTATCGAAATAACTTAAGCAATGACACCACAACTGCAGAGCATACAAAAGGGAATCCAAATGCACAATTGTTGTTATCTATGGCAGGAAATTGATAGTAGCGCAAGAAGGATCTTCTTGCTAGGTCATATGGGAATTTCTTGATCAATCTCCTTTGATCATTTCTTCAATCTCAACAATACCAAAATCCTGACAAATTCGCTGAAGCTCATCCAGAGTAATTTTCCTGCTTTATGTAATTTCACAAATGGCATACCAGGAGCTGAAAAACGAGAAATCATTCTCTACCATGAAATGCTTTTTGTGGATCCTTGCCATCAATAATATAATGATGAGGAAAATCATCTGGTGAAATTCAAACCTCTCGCACTGAGTATTTTGAGCAACTCTGCATGGACAATTGCATTACCTTCTGGGGTGAGGTGTAAACCATCACTCAAATATTTTTGTTGCCAGCCAACGGTTTCCTGCATTCTTGATCACAAATCAATAACCAGAACCCCGGAATCAATTGTGACTTCTATACAAGTAATAATTTCAATTTGGAATGCCAGAGTGACATCACCACTTCGTCATTATCAGGGTCTCCTCCTTGTCTCGCAATTGCCATGGCTGCAAGGTGAGCTGACCAAGTTGGCTCTGCAATCAGACTGGTTGATCCATAGTGAAATATTGATGCCTCTCAGATCAGCTCTGCATCAAACTTAGATTCCTTGGTCCATCACATTATTTTCCCTCAGAATGTTAGCAAGCATGCACCCAGACTCATCATCCCCAACCTTGCCAACAAATGTCGATCGACCACCGAGCTTGGAAACCCAATTTTGTACAATTGTATTCTCAAGATATTTTCCACAGACTGCTAATCCAAATTCTGCAAGGTGTGCTTCCAATTTGTTGTCAAGAAGAATATTTGCAGGTTTGACATCCCTATGGACAATTCCAAGCTTATGAAGGTACTGGAAAGCCCTGGCTAGTTGTATTGTTATTGCTAATACTTTCTCCACGGATGGATTCCATTTCTTAATATACAAATCTTGAGCCAAGTTACCGCTCTCAAAGAAGGGGAAGAAAAACATGTAATTTGGGGGTCTTGCATGCGCTGCCACCAAATTTGCTATGCTAGGATGATCCAATTTGCAATTCTTTATGAAAATGGTCAAGATCTTCTGCAGTAGATAAAATGGGCTTCTTTGCTGCCACTTTGTCTCCTTCCAACAATGCCTTATAAACAATGCTTTCAGAGCCTCTGGCGATCTGGGAAAGTAATTTCAAAGAAGAATTGTGAACAGAGAGGCGAACGGTGTCAATGCTGCAACATCCCCGCACGCATGTATTTCGATGGAATTGCATCTGCTTCCAGCATCTTCACAGAGCGCTCGTTGATCACGATGCGTTGAATACCATTTGACTTGCAATTCCTTCTTCATATGACTTCCGATTTCATCTCACAGATGTAGTGAACAGAACCTGCCTCAGCATCTCACAACCTTCATTCTCACATTCTCATCATGAGGACCAAGAGGCAGAAGTTTAAAGGGCTGGATGCGAAGAGTGTTTATTCCAGTGAGCCATGTAGCCATATTGTCACTTTCTCCATATCAGTGCAGGTTGTTCAGTCACGTCATTTCCCTAAAAGGATTCTGGAATGTCCTTTGACTACCATTTGTTCCTTATTTGATGCCTTGAAATCTGGAAATATTTTTTCATCTAATTTCCTGCCTGGAAATCTTTTCGAATGCTGATTTTACTCCTTCAAATATGGAAAAGATTATGATCTCTAATTTACCATCTTCATCTTCAAAACGCCAAATGGAAACTAGTTCTGAAATCTCGCTTGGAATATAGGACCGTGCCATAACACAATCTCTGATATACGATTTCTCTCCACCTCCTGAATTTAAACATCTCTTCGTGACTTGCTTTGATGTTTCTGTGCTCTGTGCAAACCATCCAATGAAACCTTTGTTTCCTATTTCTGGCTGAAGCTCCACTCCAATGGTCAGAATTGGTGAGATGCCTTTTCTGATAATAAGCTTGTCACCCTGCAGCTTAATGCATGGCTTGATTCGACTAATCCTCCCATCTTCCACCGTGACATAAAGGCAAGCAACATCCTACTAGATGATAAATTCAATGCAAGGGTTGCAGATTTCGGACTCTCAAATCTTGTTTCATTACCAGATATGGAAGGTTCAACTCCAGATCATGTATCAATAGCTGACTGATAAGAGCGACATATCACTTATGCCCTGAACCAGTTCTAGTTTTTTGACATCATGTTGCATTTATCTTTCTACAAATGCAACCCAGCAAAATAATGCAACATAAAGGCAGTTGCAATTAGCTAGGCCCAACTGTTTCTTTTGGAGCTCCAAACTGCTAACATAGAAATTATCAATTTTTAGAATGGAATGAAGAATCTTGGAGCCTCCTCAAAGAAACTGCAGCTTTTTCTCCAATATAAGCATTATTCTTGACCAATGCAATATTTGCAGCCAGTGAGGCTCCCCCAGTCAACTCATTTACTCGTGCAAGAATGTAAGGGGTCACAACATTACTGGTATTCTTCTCCACAGTTTCTTTAACAACAGTCTGTATGGAAGACTCTATTAAATTCTCAGCAGCTTCACTGGCCTCTGGAACTGGTACTGCAATTATTAGTCCACTTCCAAGGCCCAGTTTAACATTTGAATCAATTAGTTTAGCACACTCCTCTGGAGTACTGACATGACAAGGTTCCTTGAAGCCAGTTCTTCAGATAAAAAATGCTGGAAACTCTTTAGTATTATATCTTTCAACAGTCACCCCTTGTGTCTCCAAGTATTCAAGAGTTCTTGGGATGTCCAATATTGACTTGACACCAGCACAAACAACAACCACTGGAGTTCTTCCAAGCTCAGTTAAATCAGAGGAAACATCCATTGATCTCTCTCCATGTCGATGAACTCCTCCAATACCTCCAATAACAAAGATGTGAATTCCAACCTTGGCAACAAAAAACATGGTTGCAGAAACAGTGGTAGCACCATTTCCTCCTATCGCAACAACATATATGTCTCTTCGTGCAGTCTTCAAAGATTTATGACCCAATTTAGCAAGCTCCTCTAATTTTGTTGCGGTCAAACCTATGTGAGGAATGCCATTCAAGATCGCTATTGTTGCAGGAACAACTCCATTCTCCTTCACAATCATCTCAACCTACTTTGCAGTCTCCAAATTCTGTGGGTATGGCATACCATGTGAAATGATGGTAGACTCAAGAGAAACTATAGGAAGTCCATCCACAAGAGCACGTTGAGGGATTGATGGATGACTTCGAGGCTGACTGAGTAACCACAACATGGAGGGATGATCTAGATCGAGCCATTAAGCGTGAAAAGGGAGTCTCTTTGCCTAATTAAGAAAACTGAAAGTAATCTACTTTCTCAAAGAAAAGAGCTTATTCTTCTATCTACTCCTACTCTAACCACTGTACTGCTTCCAGATCAGGTGAAATCATGCTTCCAATGAAGCCATACAAGTATCTAAATAACTGGTAAAACTTCTGATCGGGAAATGATGAATGCGGGAAAACATAGAATACTGATATACAATTTGAAAGTGCAGCATAACCAACCTTCGTTTGACAAGAGAAATTTGACATTTATGTTGCTCGAATACTCTAGATAATCAACAAAAGGATCAATGACACTGTAAGAAAACACTTCTTTCTGTTGCTTCGACTGAACATCAGAAGATCTCTGCATACCCTTCTTCCGAGAATAAATGCCACCTTCAAGTGCACGTAAATCTGAACAGGGCTGCAAACTAATTGCATTGTTGATGATGAATGGTTTGTTGCTGTATGCAGATCTAGGTTCAAGTACGGTGCATGAAAACTTGCTGATTTCTGTAGATGACTTTTCAATGTCAATTGCAGGAGTTTCAATATCTACTGTGGGAGTTTCCGGATGATAGTATTGTTCTTCATCAAAGACAAGTGAATCCAACACTCCCTTGTTTTGCATAGGAAAATGAACAATCTCCTGATCTTCCTCTTTTCTTTTAGGTGAAAATACACCATGAGAAACCCTTTTAAAAATTTGAGAACAATGCTCTTCTATAATTGATCCTTCATGCAAATCAAAGACAACAGGTGTGACAGAAACATCTATGCAATTCTCATAATAATCATTTTGACAAACAGGAGAAAGGACTACTTCCTGTTGAACTTGCTTTTCAAACTCACCACAACAATCTTCAAAGAGACTTTCAACTAGAAATTCATCTTTACAAAATGAATGGAAAGCATAATGAAAGCTTGCCAATGAGTGAATGCTTAAAGCTGGAAGATACCTGCACCAATCAAGGGCTATCCCCTCTAATGAATACTTGAACAATTTAATCTTAACATCTTCATGTATGATCTGGAGCTGATGAATAAACTCACGAAAATCCTACAAGTGTTCAGCTGGCACTTCCCATTCTTCTCCTCGAAATTTGGGAAGGCTGCATTCCCATTCATCCCTACTAGGTACTGGATTAGGGAAACCAACAATCTTTGAAAAATTACAAAAGGCATACCTCTTAGCTAAGATCTTGTTCATGTCATACCAGTGGAGTCACCAACAGATTTCTGAACAATGGAGTCACCACCGAATTCGTCCTTCATGGAGTCGCCAAATAGATGATTACAACCAAATGATGTCCAGACTTTGTCTATCATCAAAGATGGATCTTGTCGTTTCCTAGGGAAGCTGAGCTTCAATATCCTCTCCCCGGTAACGACGCCAATTTGTTATCACTCCAAGAAACTCCTTAGGGTTGTAGGTTAAGGATGCTTGGTAACTTAGAAATAATGTGTATATATTCTTGGAACAATGGGGTCTTTAATGATCAGTGTAATAGACAAATCATCATACATCTAAAGAAACAGTGCTTTCAGGAAACAATAATCAGATCAAGTCAATTGAAAGGAGAGGATGAAGAACACTATTCTTGATTGCCAAATACAACTTCATGTAGGGCTTAATGCAAGATAGAAATAAATCCTTTACTTCAAGTCTATGAGCTTAATAAAGAGATAACAGTCTTCATAAGCTAAAATAAACTAAAACAAAGTACAGAAAAGGAAACATGGATATTTCTGATATAGAGAACGAAAGGAAACTTAATTTTATTTCTGTAAATAAGAGTCTATACAGTGGCACAAAATATCTCCCAGTTTGAACCCCCTAGTGCTCCAAATGTCTTTGGCTTTATAGCCTTACAAGATGAAATCTAGATCCTTGAAAGATGGATCAGATTTACTAAAA
>ML776967.1:2701260-2717033 GCA_009831015.1 Picea engelmannii | reverse complement strand
CAAAGAGCCCATAGTGATAATAGTGGAGGTCATTCAATGTAAGGTGGACTAGTTTCACTATATTATTAAATAAGACCCACTATGGTAGTTAGATATAATAAATGGGTAATTAAATATAATAAATGTAAGATGACTTCTTACAAGGTTCTACTTCTAGAAGATTCCTCCTCTAGAATGTTCTTAGGGGATGT
Organism: Picea engelmannii; assembly: GCA_009831015.1. Lineage (NCBI taxonomy): Eukaryota > Viridiplantae > Streptophyta > Pinopsida > Pinales > Pinaceae > Picea > Picea engelmannii. The sequence goes on along the minus strand of ML776967.1, from coordinate 2,716,842 downwards.
TAGCACTATATAAAGGGGTTCAAACAATATAAAGAGACATGAAGAGAAGTATTGTATTGTGAGTTGTAGCTCAATAGGAGGATGCCCCCTTGAAGAGGCAAGTGAACAGGAGATGATCCCTTCCATAATATGATCCATTGTATGGTGTTTCCCTACCTCAAGGGTTTGGTAATAACAAAGTGTGGTTTCTTTTATCTTGCTCTATGGATCTATTGTGTATTCAGTATTTGTGGTGATTATATTTTTATATCTATTCATGTTCTTAACAAGTGGTATCATAACACTTTCCTTGGCAAATATTGTGGGCAAATACTTTTTATTTTTGTAGATTTTTTTTTCGGAGAAAAAAAAAAAAGATGGTTGCGACATTCCAGATATTTTCAGCATATTTTTGTGCAATATTTGTAGAAATAGGTTGTATATCTGAGTTCCTCTTAGAAAAACATCCAAGTTGAAAAAAAAAAATCATCCGAAACAGAGTCTGAAAAGTCAAGATATTGAAGTTTTAAAATCTGCAATTTTTCAGGGTTTTTTCCGCGGATGGTAGCGTGATTTTTTTATTTATTTATATAGCAGTTGGAGGCTGAATTTTTACAAACAAATTACAGATCTGAGTTCCTCTCACAATTTCACCCAATTTCAAAAAAATAAATCAGCTGAAACGGAGTCCGAGAAGTGAAATTATGAGCATTTTAAATTCAACAGTTTTTTAGGGTTTTTCCAGAAAAAGATGCGATTTTTTGTCGTAACTTATTGGGTCTATTTTTTTTTTTTTTTTTTTATGATGGTTGAGGGAACAAAGAGTTCATAGGGTGATCAGATGGCTATTTTTTCTCAAAACCTCAATGAAATTCTTGAAGCATTCAAATCTCAATTGTATGACACATTGTGTGACACATTGCGTGACAGATTGCATGACCTTACAGATGGCCTCAATGATAGTTTTTGTAGTTCATTGGATAGCATGCATGAGAGAATTCTTATGGAGGACATCAGGGATGAATATAATCAATAAATATATGCTTGGTATGATTTTGAGGCCGATTGTGATGATTGGTATATGGATAGTTGTCATTTCTGGGATGACAACCACTTTCATATTATATTTGATGACTCTAATCCACCTTCTGTAGAGAGCATCAATGTGACAAATGAAGAGCCAATAATTATTACCAGTGTCCATCCTGCATATTCTACAGTGGTATTATTCCTTCCAGATTCTGCTACGACCATTTTCTACTATGTGGATGGATATTCTTATTTGGATCCACATGACAGGTGTCAGTCTTTGAAGCATCATTTTGAGTTGGTTATTGGGTTCCAAAATCTTCCACGGGGAGTTCACATGAGCACTTGGACATGGGACCTTGACTTTTAATGGTGGTTGGACTACTTCAGCATGTTGGTTTTCCTTTCTACATGGGACCTTGGTTCTCCATTCTTCTTCAACATTATGGTACACAATTATCCATGGGACCCTGGTATATGGTTGTACATCAAGCGTTGAGGACAATGCTTTCATAAGGGGGATGAAATGTAAGGTAGCTAGAGAGGTAGTGGGGGGCCCCAGAGGGCCCATAGTGATAATAGTGGATGTCATTCAATGTAAGGTGGACTAAGTCCACTATATTATTAAATAAGGCCTACTATGGTAGTTAGATATAATAAATGGGTAATTAGATATAATAAATATAAGAGGACTTCTTAGAAGGTTCTACTTCTAGAAGATTCCTCCTCTAGAATGTTCTTAGAGGATGTTAACACTATATAAATGGGTTCAAGAAATGTAATGAGACATGAAGAGAAGTATTGTATTGTGATTTGTAGCTCAATAGGAGGATGCCCTCTCGAAGAGGCAAGTGAATAGGAGATGATCCCTTCCATAATAGGATCCATTGTATGGTGTTTCCATACCTCAAGGGTTTGGTAATAATAAAGTGTGGTTTCTTCTATATTGCTCTGTGGATCTGTTGTATATTCAGCATTTGTGGTGATTATATTTGTATATCTATTCAGGTTCTTAACATCAGATCTAACAATCATATATATATAAGAAGCACATAGTATAAGTGGATATATCAAAGCACATAAAATAAATAGAAACATATTGAATCAAAGCATAGAGAATAACACACAGATTTATGTGGTTCACCCCCACCCTAAGGCTATGTCCACAAGATCTTGTTCTTTATTATCATATTCAATATGTTACAAGCACAAAGCCTCCAAAACCATTCTTCACATAGGACAGAAGATCTACGCATCTCGCTAGATCCTTCTTCCTTGTGTTACAACACTTAGATTTTTATATCAACCTCACAGTAACTTGCACTTATCCTTGCAAGCCTTACACAGTTCACACAGAGAACTTATTCAACATCACATAGATGCACTACCAATTTCACTAGGCAATCACATATACTACTTCTTACATTGCCTATCCTTCTATTTATACATTACAAATGTGGGCCTAATCATGGGTAAACCCATGGGCTGACATCCCTTTCCCATTATATTAACCCAAAACCCTAAAAGGGACCAAAAGTGAACCGAGATCCTGTGATATCTGCTTCGCCTGGCACTCCATCTTTGACAGGATGTCGAAGTCCAAAAATGGTCAAATATGACCAAATGTTCCTCAAAACTTGGTCAAGGGCCAACAGGCCCCCAACACTCACCTGTGACTCATCCTGAGTCACTCCGGTCTGATCAATTCCATCTCGAATGCATTGAGCTTGGATGGAGCTACTTTGACCTGCTATAGTGCGACAACCTCTTGCTTAGTGAACTCCTAGATCATTGCGTCGTTTACTGGCCCTTACAAGCGTTGTTCTATAGTGATGACAACCTGTTCAAGCTCAGCTCCTTGGCTTTCAACTTCATTGAAAAGTTGGCATTCCTTTTCTTGGATTGGTTGAAGTCATTGGGAGAATTCTATCACTTTATTTTGCAACGTGTGCACCTGTTGTTGGGCGGTGCGTTTTTCTAGAAATCTCTTCATTCTTTTGACTAGGGTCAAGGCCTTTAGCTGTGCCTATAGCGTATCTACATGCTTCTTTGCTTCTTGGAGTTGTTCCTCCAATGCTTTCAACTCTGGATTCTCTGTGAGGTTCTCATAATTCTGGGCACTTCTAGCGCTTAGTTGCTTGCATTCCAAGGCAAAGGTTTTTAATTGGCCAACTGCGCTATGGGCAGTTGCTTCCCTTAGGTCTCTTATTTATTGAGGAGTCTTGAGCATAGTACAAAGTTACATATCTGTGATGCACTGTTAAAGTTGTTGGATTAATTCTTCAAGTTGTGCCACCTGCTGTGGGACACCCTGCGAGGTCAACTACAAATCCAGTCACTTGTGTTGGTTTGTTCTTGTGAACTAGCTTACCTGCGATCAACTGACAGGCAAGGTGAACTGTGCCACTCTGGATAGAGGCTACCTTGTAGCCTCACATTCCTTTCTTGACATCGCCATAAGTTTCTTTTATCCTCTACGCTAGTGCTCGGTTAGAAGTCTTTCCAGGGTAAAAATCCTATGGGTTAGGGCCTTGCATACTAAGTCCTATGATCCGATTGATCAAGGTTGGATCCACAGTGATGAAACGATACAACCATAAGTATCCTCTGTGGTAGCAGGACAACAACAACTTGATGCATGTGTTGACTTCCTGGTGTTTGCCGAAGTGCAGGATCTTCATTACATTAAGCAGTATGGACTGTGTGAGGTTCTGGGTCCATGACCATAGGACAATCTTAGAATTCCTTCCTTTGGTCTTGGTTAATTACTTATGCGGGGATAACATGCTGTAAACTTTACGATCTCCAAGGTTAAAATAACTAAATTTTAGTGCTGCAATCTTATCCTAGTTAGCATGAACTGCATGCACCCCTTTCAGAAGGTACGTGGTGATCAAAGTGTACTCAAAGTCTTGAGATACACTATAACAATTGATGGCACTTCTTAGAGGTGGTAAGTAAGTAGGTAGAATGCATGGGATAAGCTTGGCATTTGTGATGTCATCCCTGTGCTTGGTCTATTTCTCATCGGTCGGTCGAGATGGACCAGCGTGAGAAGTGGAAGGGGAGGCCTGAAGTCCTCTTGTTGACGATGCTTGGACTCTTGTAGATAATCCTCGCTCCGACATGACTCTCTCATTCATTAAGTCAATCAAAACTTCTTCAACTACTTTCTCAACAACGCTGAGCTCGTCCGACATACAAGCTTGGGTCAACTAGCTCAGGTGTGAAATGAATTCAGAGACTACAATGAACGATATGGGAACAAGGAAATGATCTCAGGGTGAAGTAATTTTAGGTTTTAGGTTCAAATTCTCACTTAGCAAAAAGCATTCTTGGTGCGTGGTGCGAAGGAATAAGTAGGGAAACTTAGCAATGGTCTGCTTGCAATGGGTATGAGGCTTCATTAACTTATGTTCTGTTCGTTATGGCATGGTTGAACGGTCTAGTGGCAAGTCATAAATTCTTTTCAACCCATTCGGAGCGTCATTCGAACAATTATATTGGCTTCCAATGGATATATTACTTCGCCTCGACGAAGTGGCATATGTCATTGTTCTGATATCCCGACGAAGCTCCAATTCTGCAAAGTGTCTTGCTGCAAGGTACCCTCTGGGGTCTTCTATAATTTCTCAATCTTAGCCTTCTTCTTATTTAGCTTTCTAGCCTTCTTTCCAGTGAGCTTCATCTCGGTGATTCTCTTCCTATTTTGATTCTTATTTTCCTCTGACATAGTCACTTCGTGCTGGTGAGATTCTCTCCTAGGGTTTAGGTATATCACTTCTTCTTTGTTTGCGGTAGAAATTTCATCCTTTTCTGTAGATTTGGCCTCGACATCCGGGCTTCTACTGTCAGATGGCTTTGAGCAGTTCTCTTGTTCTTCTATCAAATGTGTGATCCTTTTAGTCATGAAATCTTTTAACTCTTGTCTCTATTTTTCTAAAACCTCTTCTTCTTCGTTCTTTCTGGCTTGATCTCTTTCAATCCAAGGTTTTCTGAGTAGCATAGTAAATGGGGCATTGTCCTCAATGAATTTGATAATATTAAAATCTTATTTTGTCAAAGTTCCATTGACTGTCATAGGTATCTAAGCGCGTTTTCCAAATAACATTATCAATTTTCCTCTGAATAGTCCTATTCCTCCCAACGAAGGAATCATGGCAGGATTCCCTATAACTTCCCAATTTCTTTCTGGCATAATGTTTACTTGTGTTTCTTCATCAAGAATACAGTCAATGTCAAAGTCCCCTATTCTTTCTTTGACTTTCTCCTTTTCTTTGAAGATCTTTGTTAATTGGACATCTTTATGTTCCTTCATAGTTTCTTTCATCTATATTAATAATTTCTCTGATTCTTGTTGGGTTTCTGCCTTTTCCAGATCTGCCTTATGGTCTTCTTGATTCATATTTATCCTTTCAAGATTAGCAATCATTTTAGGGAAATCCAATACCTCATGGTCCCTAGCTTTGCAACATAGAAAACTAGGTCTTCTACCAGGGAATTGCTTAACTAGATGGCCTGGTTTTCTACAACTGTAACATAGGATTAATCCTCACTTTCTTTTAAATGATCCCCAACCTCTTCTATACTACACACTAGAATCGTGATAACTAACCTGCATAAAATTCTTTCTAGGATCCTGCATCCATTTGTTAGTCCACACATTCTTTCTATGCATAGGTATAACATATCTATCATTATACTTATCACATCTATTCATATCAAACTTTCTTTCATATATTAATGCCCTAGTTTTTAAGCTAGGACAGAATCTATCAAACATACCTAGGTTCATGCTCTAGAAACAATTTTTTTTTCACTTATCTTACTTATACAGAGCACAAAACTTCCAGATCTAAGAACTTTTGACTATTCTTACCTTTATTAGAGAACATAACTTATAGATCTTACCTCTTTTCTAGAGATCTGACCTCTTTCTTTCAGAAATTTCCACTTTTACTTTTCTTAGAGAACAGAGTGTTCAGATCTCGCTTCTTTTCTTCAGATATGATCTTCCTTTCTTCACATCTGACCTTATTCCTGGCACAAATCTTCACAGTTCGGGTAAGAAGTTGCGCACTAGGGAAACAAATCTACGCACAAAGATTTCTTTTGCACAAAGTTTCTTCTTCCTTAGTTCCCAACAATCACAGTTTCAAGTCCTGACAACGAAACCATTTGTTGGAAGAGGGGAAGACCCAGGGTTCAACACTCAAGAGCGCACCAACAAATCCCTAACTATCGGCCCTTTCAGCAACACTTTTACGGAAAATGAAGTCTCACCCGAGATAGAGGTAGGGGTGGTTGCAAGACTCAAGTGTATGCAACCTTAACTGGGACACAGATATATGATTATATCATTTATAGAGCACTTAGCATTGATCATTTGTCAATATTCAACCCTTATTCTACTTCGTAGATAACATAGAGAATCACGGTGTACACTCATATCTACAATATTTCAATACTTAACCATAGTAACTCAGATCAGATCTAGTAGATCAACACTAAGCATCTTCATACACATCAGATATAACAATCATATATATCTAAGAAGCACAGAGCATAAGTGGATATATCAAAGCACATAGCATAAGAAGAAACATATTGAATCAAAGCACAAAGCATACCACACAGATTTATGTGGTTCACCCCCACCCTGGGGCTACATCCACAAGATCTTCTTCTTTATTATTATCTTCAATCTGTTACAAGCACAACACCTCCAAAACCCTTCTTCGCATAGGACAAAATATCTATGCAACTCGCTAGATCCTTCTTCCCTGCGTTACAACACTTAGCTTTCTATAGAAACCTCACAGTAACTTGCACTTAGCCTTGCAAGCCTTACACAGTTCACACATAGCACTTATTCAACATCACATAGATGCACTACCAATTGCACTAAGCAATCACATATACTACTTCTTACATTTCCTATCCTTCTATTTATACATTACAAAAGTGGGCCTAATCATGGATAAACCAACGAGCCGACATCCCTTTCCCATTATGTTAACCCAAAACCCTAAAAGGGCCCAAACATGGACCGAGATCCCATGATCTCTGCTTCGTCTGGCGCTCCATCTTTGACAGGCTGTTGAAGTCCAAAAACGGTCAAATATGACCAAGTGTTCCTCAAAACTTGGTCAAAGGCTAACAATAACGAAGATATCCATCTAAAAATGTACCATAACATCACCAAGGTGTACCTTATCATGTACCATCGTCACCAAGACATGCCTCAAGCATGTACCATAACATCACCAAACATAAACCTCAAACATGCATATAGACATACCTTTAAACTTGTAGTCACCCTACTATATCAAATATCAGATAGACATACCTTTCTGAGAATCAACATGCCAGTACAATAATCATTCCTTATATCTTCCTTAGCCTTGCTGGATGAAGATTGTCCTCATGTGGGGTCTCATGCGACAGACACTAACTGGCCCACAGGGGTGCCTGGCGAGAAACCACTAGTTTGACCTATAGGGTAATCCAAACTAGGGTTTCTCAGAAACCCTTGCTCTCCTATGAAATCTTGAAACTTTGTCCTTCACACTTCCTTCGTTTCCTCATACTCGCTCCCTCAAATTCATCAAATAGATCAAGTGTGCTCACATAGAATATATTCAATAGATTTGTGTGTATACAAATGAGAGTCTTATTGAAGTGTATTTATACTTTTTCTAAGTAACTTATTTCCTTATATTTAGGGATTCTTGTTATAATTTTTTTAACCTTAATTAATGACTTGTAACATCTTGTTATAACCATTTAGGGGATTCTTAACCATTCTTCGGGGTTTCCAACTTCATGACCTCATAACTTCTTAATCGTGTGGAACTACGTGGCATAAAAATCATGGGCATCATGACCACACCTATGGGTATTCTTGTAAACTTATTCAAATGAACCCATTACATCTATTAACATCAATGACAACCACTTATGTTGACATCAATGACAACCAAACTCCCAACAATATCCCCATTTGGCATTGATGGAAACACTCATACTCCAACACTCATACTTCCCCCGTGACCATTTATCCTTATAATTTTCATCTGATGTTTGTCTCCCCCTTTGAAATCAATGGAAAATCATATCTCCCCTTGGGGATTCTCTTATATCTTCATGCTTATGATATTTCTTCTCTAATATTTCTCTTTCCCCCCCTTTGACATCATACGAAAAAGGGTAACTCCCCGTGTCGATATGTCTCCCATCGTCTTCATGCTTTTGATCTCTTTCTCTAGCAATTTCTATCCCCTTGTGTTAGCACTAAGAGTCACCCTCATATTGCAAGAGGATAAGCCTAGTACCCATCAAAAGGTTTGTGAATGTAAATTAATGATGAAAGATCAAATGGACAAAACTCAACATAAGAATGTTTTAACACAAAAAAAATTGGCTAGCATGCATAAGAAAATGAGGTTTTGATTAACTTCAGTCAGTGATTTGAGTATAAAGGTGAATAGAAGGAAGACTTAGTGAGGAAGCTGGATAGGCTTGCTGTAAGCATCAGGCCTCCAAGAAGCCAAGAGAATAAAAAATCAGTCACAAGAACTTCTTGAACTTAAAGTTTCAAACACTGAAAAACATTCATAGAAACATTATAATCAAACATCCATTATAACACAACCACAAGATCTCATATGGATCATCCAATCATGAGAATTTCAGAGTGAGAGGAAACAATATGGAGAAAGGAAAGTGACTTATATTAACGAAAATATCTCAAGTCCCATACATAACTAGAGAACAACTCTTCTTAGTCAAAATATTAAAAAAATGGAGTTGTGCTTAACCATCTGACCCCTTCAAATCATTAATTTGATGAATTTATAATCAAGACAGTAACTATTGTATTCTCTTGTCTATCATGTTCCTTCTGTCAGAAGGAAACTCTAGTCAGTATGGGCGTGCAGGAGAAACTTCCCTCTGTGGTACTTCGAGCTGACAACTTCCTGTCTCCTCAGTCAAACCCTCCATTCTTCCATTTAAGGGGGGTAGTCAATAGTTCAACCACCAGTCCTTCTTTCATTAGCTGATTTCTTCTTGGGATCAGGGTGTGTAAAAACATCCCTCTAAGATACTTTGGGCTGATATTTTTTTGTCTCCTTGTGACACTCCTTTGACGATTTGGCTCAACTCCCAGTTTATGCTGCCATGGGTTGATATCAGATTGGACCCCATATAATCATGTGATTTCGGAAGCTGCCAAGGGAGGTGTGGGTCCACACCACTTTATCCCCCACAATCCACCACCAACTTCCATGTACCTATTTATCTATACCATGGTTTCGATTGCAGGACCACTCTATAATTTTAACATTTGGGCATGTTTCTTCCCCACAATGAAGTGTGGTCATTGATCTCATGCAAATCTGTGATCTAGGAAACCCTGCTATTTTAGCGTCCTCGCTAAAATTTATCCGTCTTCCAACTCCATAATCCTTTTAAACCATGTCTAGAGATGGAACCAATTTTGGCACTTGAGATCTTTGAATGTTGAGCAAGAATATCTCCCAGAGGACGATCTCTCGAATATGACGTGGTGGCCCAATGCTATATAATGTCACAGCTAGTGATGGATGAGAACCATGTGTTGAGATGAAAAACAACCGTGGAGTGGTAGGGCCCGAAGTGATGTGTCATCCTGATGTTACTTCAAGACTTCGGGCCCTCCTGTGATACTGTTGCAAAGATCAACAATTCTTGTTGATTTAAGATCAATGGTTCACAATTACTTCAGGATTTCAGGCTTCAGTTCTTTTAAATGCATACCTATTACAATCCTCTAGAGCTTCGTATCTTCGAAGTGAGAGATCTGCCTCCACGTGTTCTCTTGTTTTGGACGACTGAGATTCACTTCAGGAGTTTGCGCTTTGGGACTTTTCAATGCATATCTCTTAAAATCCTCTGGAGTGTCGTATTTATAAAGTGAGATATCTACCTCCACGTGTCGTCTTGTTTTGGACGACCGATATTCACTTTGGGAGTTCGGGCTTCGAGCCTTTTCAATACATAGATCTTACAACCCTCTGGAATGTCATATTTCTGAAGTGAGAGATGTTCCTCCACGTGTCCTCTTGATTTGGACGACCAAGATTTACTTCGGAACTTCGAGTAATTCTTTCTCTAGTGCTTCACTCCGCAAACCTTTCGGAGTAATAAGTCTCTGAAGTGAGAGATCTGGCACCGTGTGTCCTCGTTGATGGACGGTCCAGACGAAGTCCAGGATTTGAGAGTCCTTTACTCACTCAGATTCTGCTTGCTTCTTCCCGGAGTATGATATTTCCTGACATGTGTCCCTTGCTTGAAGATCAACGATCCTAAGCAATTGCAGGATCATAGCTTGTAGAAACTTTGATTTTATTCCCGATCCCTACAATGCCTCCCCACCGTCGATATCTCTATAATTAGATCTGACGGTCATGACTTATTATTTTATCAATATGACGGATGATCTAAACTATACATGGGATCTTCATCATTGAAAATCGATCATGTCTACTTGATTGTATTTCAATCTCAAAATGTACTGATTCTGAATGCTGCATTTTTCTCATGGGTTTTACCTGTGCAAATAAAGGACTTGGAAAACCTGTGAAAACTACATATGACCCATGACAACTTTATGTGATAACACCTTGAATTATCTACAAGATTTTGTGTAGATCAATGTGGGTATTCTTGTACTTTCTCCCTTTCTTTCTTCCGGTTCCTCTTTTCCATTGGTGCTTCCTCTTGTAATTAAATGACATATAAAAAAAATTCAAAGTTACTTGACTTCAAATCTTTATTTCTTGTTATATCAATGACCACTTCATTCAACAATTTCCCTCTGACGATATCTTTTGTACTGGCGGTTTCTCTTCCCTATCTTGTTGTTCCTTTCACCGTTTGCCTTCCTATGACTAACTGATTCCATATGTCAATATGCTTTCATCCACTTTAATATATATGTCTAGATGACCAAATATTCTTATGAATCAATCTATGTCCATATATCATAATATTTTCTATGATTCTACAAATCAACTGCACACAATGCAGACCCATCTATTGCAATTGATTACAATATATTCATGTTTTTCAAACAATCGAACTGTTACAAGACATCCTACACTTCTATCCTCAAACCACTCTGAAATTTCCTTCCTAAAATCTGCAAAAACTTTAGGTTTCTCGAAAGATAGTTCTATGTATGTAGAGTTGCTTCTTAGACTCCCTATCTTAAATATTCATATTTATTAGGAGTATCCAAGTTGGATGGTTCATAAAGGTGGAGTAAACTTCCCTAATGTAGAGTAATCTTCCTCTTCACCTATGGATTCATCATCTTCCTAAATTCTGACATCTTCTTCTTCATCATCTTCTTGAGTTTTGAGATCTTCCTCTTCATCCTGAATTATGACATCCTCCTCTTTTCCTATAGATTCATCATGATATTTCACCACTGCAAATCCTAAGAGTATGATCTCTGGAAGTAATTCATTCACCTGTTCCTCCTTTACCTGTAATTTCTTTATTTTCCAAACTTTATTGCATTTGATATCAATGTTTTCTTTCATGGAAGTGTCCATCATTATTCTACAATAATGGGACATGTGTCCATAGTTGTAGAATTTGTAACATTCAATATTGTGTGGGGACACATAAACATTTATTTATTGACCATTTCTTCCATAATCTCTCCAAATATATTACAAGTAAAAAAGTAACCATAAAATAAACTTTGATACCTGGGAGTGAATAATCTTATTTTTGATGTAGTCCTTCTGAATTCATGCCTTGGCTCATCACAATATTATCTTATTTTGTTCCCTTCACAATGGTTGATGCTTCTTTGATACTTGGAAGTGGAGGGTTTTCTTTGATATCCATATCTTATGTAATCTTCCTTTTGTTTCTTCTATATTTCTGGAATGTTCTCCTTTGAGGGATTGCATTCTTCCTTCTTGATAGAGCCTTTGATGACTTATGCATAAATCTTATTCTTCTCCTCATTATTCCTTTTTGGTAACTTGTAACATTTCTCTTCAACTTTCTTTACTATTTGTGTGGATTTTCCTCTCTCTTCAATGTTCTAGTTGAGATAGACAAATTTAACTCTTAATGTGACAACTTCTTCTTCAAGATTCTACAACTTTATGCCCAAAGTTATTACAAGTAAAACAATAACCATAAAATAAAATTTGATACATGGGAGTGAATAAGCATCTTTGTGATGTAGTCCTTCTAAATCCATGCCTTGGTTGGTCACAATATTCTCTTCTGTTGTTTTCTTCATAATGGTTGATGCTTCTTTGATACATGGAAGTGGATGGTCTTATTTGATATATGTCTCTTCTGTAATCTTCCTTTTGAGTCTTATCTATTTATGGAATGTTCTCCTTTGAGGGATTGCACTCTTCCTTATTGATATAAACTTTGATGACTTCTTCATAACTCTTATCCTTCTCTTCATTATTCCTTTCTAGTAACCTGTAACATTTCTCTTCAACTTTCTTTACTAGTGGTGTGGAGATGCCTCTCTCTTCAACGTTCTAGATGAGATGGAAAACTTTAACTTTTAATGTGACAACTTCTTCTTCAATATTATGACAACTTCTTCTTTCTTCATCATTTTAATCTTCATAACTTCTTCCGTTCTCTTTGCTTCTTCAAGTTGGGTCTTCAAGGTGATGACTTATTTTTCAAATTTTCTTTCTTGTTGACTAAATTCTTCTTCAAGCGTGTTTAAGTCCTCTAATATTTATTTAAGATGAATTGTCCAAATTTCTTCTCTCTTTTCTAGTTCCTTTCTTTGTGACACTATTTTGGCTTCCAAACATTGTTTCTCTTTCAATTGATCCTTGAGAGTTTCTTCAATCACTTTGGCTTCGACCAATTGAGATTTTAGATTCATGGTGATCTACCAAGCCTCTTCGGATTTTTTATTAGAGTCTTGAGAATCCTCTTTTATGTTGATGAATTCTTCCTTGAGAGACTTGTTTTTCTTCCTTTCTTTATTTAGCTCACTCAAAGAACTAATTAGTTCATCCTCAAGAACCCCTACCCCTACTACACAATCTTCTTCTTCTGACTCTATCTTACATGATGATCATCATTCTTATCAATCATATTCAACATATTCTTTATTTTGATTAACATGCTCTAGCTCTATGATAAGAGGAGATTCCTTAGAATAAATATTATGTGTCTTATCCCAAATTTCTTTGGCTGATGAGCATTTTCCCACTTTGTTTTTTACAAGATTAGGTAATCCTTCCAAGATGAAATCAATTTCTATTTTGTTGTTTCTCTTTAATTCCTTCTTGGCTATAGTCTTTGGTTTCTTTGAAGTAGTGTATCCTATAAAAACTGATTGCCAAACATCATACCCTTGTGCCTTTAAAGATGTTTTCATTCTTGTGCTCCATATCTCATATTTCATACCATTTTGACCATAAAATATTGGTGTTAAAATATTAGTTTACTCCATGATCATCCTTCCATTGATTAGACTATTTTCTCAAGAAACTCTCTCTGCTACCAATCGTTGGAATATTGAGAGGGGGTGGGGTGAATCAGTATGAGCACTTGTTATCACTTTCAATCAAAAATATATAAAATTCAACTTTATCAGCAACATTCAATAGTTTATCACTTATGAATTCCATATATTATTTCATCATAAACAATATCATTCATCTGTGCATAATAAACAACCACATATACACAATACACCAGAATTTACATGAAAACCAAAAAATGATTTCTTATATATATCAAGAATACATTCATAGGAAGAACCAACTTCCCAATTCTATAGCACCAACTAGAAGGAGGCTCCAATCCCTTATTTACAGGCTCCTACCTGAAGGAAGCTACAACTCTCTGAATTCTCCAACTACAACTGGAAGGATGGTCCAACCCCCTAGATTATAGGCTCCAACTTGAAGGAAGCTCCAACTCCCTGTGTTTTATGGCTCTAGCGAGAAGGAGGCTATGACCCCCTGATTTATAGGCTACAACTTGAAGGAAGCTCCAACTCCCTATGTTCACCGACACCAACCGAAATGAGGCTACAACCTCATTTCCTTTCCCCGTCCTGCCACCCTGAAATATGATGTAGACCCCCGAACCCTCAGGCCGTGATCCGCTCACAGGATCGTTCAAATCTCCTTGAGATGAAGTGGCTCTTTCGGATCCCTATCGGAACCTTCAACAAATCGATCCACAGGTCCTTCTGAAACCCCCTTATGTGAACAAGCACAAGGTACAAGATTCACCTCCACATGACCACAACAGGGCTTGGCACGAGTGTCTTTCGCAACTCCTGATCTTGCGGATTGAAGTGTTGAGCTCTCGTGCTCCTTTCCTACAAAATCCCGAGATGTTATAGGCAGTCATAGTCTGACTTCCCTTTCACACTTCTCGTAACTCATAACCTCACGAATTGGAGTGTAGAGCCTTCGTGCTCCTCCTTTGTGAAATCCTAATATTTGATAGGGAAACTATGGGTTGACCCCTCGATGCGTGAGTACACGCCACCTATCACCCTTGTGGTCCCCACCTGATAGATGTGCCATGCATTCACACGAGCCTCGCTCAATCCGATGACTTGTTTTATTTCGGGCTTCCGGGTATCGGGAGTTTAGAACTCTCGATCCCAAATGCTACCTCCTCTGTTCCCCGACACCCGAAGTGCCGAAATCCTGAAACTCCATGCCAATTCCTATCGCAACTCATGACTTTGGGACTTTCGTTCTACTGTGCCCAACTCCTTGTCATCAGGATCCTCGAAACACCGAATTGATCCGACGGCTCAGACAAATCACGATCAATGGTCCACATTGATTCTTACCTCCTGAAGGGTGGATTCATCCAACGCTTATCCTCTTTGAATCTTCACGGAATCCCACGGTCCTCGCGACTTCACGATCTCTCATCAGAGAATTCTGACTGCTCGTTTTCTCCTGGACAACTTCTGCGAAATAAACTAATGTTCTCCCTTCTGAACTTTACTTCTGCTGGATGACTTCGACCCTCATCTCCCTTTAAAGTATTTCAATCTCCATCCTCCTTTGAATTTTTCAAAGGTGTTATCCCTCTTGAGATTTCACTTACAACTCAAACCTCCAAAAGGGTTCCTGCTCGCACTCCTTGCGGCAGACTTTCGACTCTGTGCACTCCCTACAACAATAGTCCTTCAACTCTCCCCTTGGTTGATAAGTTCTAAGATTTCTGTTGAGAAATACTCAGAGGGGGGGTGAATCAGTATTTGAGCTATCAATAGATTTTTAACTTTTCTTTCACTGAAAAATCTTAGTCTACTTTATAGAGACCAGTTGTATATTCTTATGAAAACAGTAATGCATCCAGAGATCTTATCATGGATTTCTTCATTCATCAGATGTCTTTTAAACAATAATTCAACAAAATAAACTAACACAGATGAATAGGGCACATGAACACCAGGATTTAAGGTGGAAACCCAAATCGGGAGAAAACCACCGCTGTTGTTGTCTCTGTCTTCAATGATTATTATTAAGAAAACATTCTACAACAATG
>ML776967.1:2638315-2678647 GCA_009831015.1 Picea engelmannii | reverse complement strand
AGCATAAAGTAATGAGAAAGGACGTTGTATACCTTGGAATGATCAGATGAAATGATAGTATAAGTCAAAATGCAGGTGATGAAGGGTAAAATAATAGCAAAAAGTATGGGCAAAAAGGGTACAATATGTGGTCCTAACAGATACCAATTTTCAAGGTAGAGGAAATAGTCAAGGCAGAGGCAATAGTCAAGGAAGAGGGTATTTTCAAGGCAGAGGAAACAATCAAGGCAGAGGATATTTTCACGCAAGAGGAAATAGTCAAGGCAGAGGCTCTTTTCAAGGCAACAATCAAGCCAGAGGAAAAACTCCACACAGAAATCAAAGCAGGGGCAGAGGACAGAATTTTGGCAGAGGGAGAGACTTCAGTCAAATTGTTTGCAGAAGGTGTAACAAAGTTGGTCATTATGCAGAAGATTGTCGAACTTCCATTGATAAAATCTCCAAGTTTCATCAAAACACAATACAGTTTGCAAATGATCGACATGATGATGATTCGGAATATCTGTTTACCTCATCTTCAACATTACAGATTTCCACTGATTTTCAAAGTGATTATGAAGATGCTTGGATTTTAGATTCAGGAGCATCTCAACAAATGACTTTCAGACATGACTTCTTTTGGAATTTTCAAGAATGCCATCTTAATTATGTTTTTCTTGCAGATAATACCAAGCATACTCCTTATGGAAGAGGAGTAGTTAAATTTTATTTACCTGATATTGGAGAACGATTGATTTCAAATGTATGGTATGTACCCACCTTCAAAAAGAATTTGTTGTCTTTAGTCACAATTCGACAAGCAGGACATCAGGTGATTATGGAAGATGGCTTGGTTAAGATAAATTTAGTCAAACAAAATATGAAAACAGTGATCATAGGATATGAAGACAGAAAATTGTTAAGGATGAAAGGAATAGTTATTCCAAGACATTCAGACTTTGCAGGAACAGTAAGTACATGTATCTCCCCTATCAGATTGTGGTATGTGAGATATGGACATCTCAACTTTGATAGTATGTCTCAACTGCAAAAACAAAGGATGGTTAAGGGACTTCCCACTTTCAAAAAGGACACTTCAAAATGTGAAGCTTGTATTTATGGAAAACAGAGTCGAGAAATTTTTTCAACAAGTTCATGGCGTGCAAATCGGCGATTGCAACTAGTTCATAGTGATGTTTGTGGACCCCGAGAAACTTCTTTCGGTGGTTGCAAATATTTTTTACTCTTTTTTGATGATTTCAGTAGAATCACTTGGGTTTACTTCTTGAAGAAAAAGTCAAAAGTATTTGAAAAATTTAAGATTTTTGGACACCTTGTTGAAAATGAAGTTAAATAAAAGATAGGTACACTCATGACAGATAATGGCGGAGAATTCACTTCTAATGAATTCAACACTTATTGCATAGACAATGGGATAAGAAGACATCTTACTAATTTATACACTCCTCAACAAAATGGAGTCGCAGAATGAATGAATCGCACTTTGTTAGGAATGGAAAGATCCATGTTAAGTTTTAAAAGGTTAAGTTCTACATATTGGGCAGAAGCAATCCATATAAGTATCTACTTAAGGAACAGATCTCCAACTGCTTCTTTGGATGGAATCACACCTTATGAAGCATGGTTTGGTTTCAAACCTCGAGTTAAACATCTTAGAGGTTTTGGATCAGTATGTTATGCCTTAGTTCCTAAAGAAAAATGAACAAAGCTGACTCAAGAAGCTTGAAATGCACAATGATTGGGTATTCTGATGAGAAGAAAGGGTATCAACTTTTGTCCAATGGTAAATTTATTGTGAGCAGGGATGTCATTTTTGATGAAACTGAAAGTAAAAGTGCTGACGAAATAGAAAGTCTTCTTCAAAAGTTAGAAACTAAAGGAAATCAAAGAAAAGGAAAAGTTAGAAGTCATCCAAATTCACATAATTGGTATGAACTTGATTTTCCTTCATCTGAAGATGTTACATCCAGTCCAGTTACTTCGACAACATCATCTGGGTCTTCCAACAGTTCATCCGAATCTCCTAGCAGCGATAGTTCATCTGACAATGATTCTCCACCTCCAGAATCTTCAATTGATCGACGAACATCAGTTTACATTAATCCAATTTACAATAATGGTAATTTAGATCCCCAAACTAGTGAACATCAACTACCAAAATGGGCAGTTCAACTTTTGAAAGATGTAAGGCCTGATGAGAAAAATAAAACAGAAACAAGGGGATCACACAACAATGAAGGGAATTTTGCCTTAGTAGCACATGATTTTAGTGAACCTTCCACCTACAAAGAAGCAGTAAAACATAAAGAATGGCAACAACCTATGGTTGAGGAATATCAAATAGTAATTGATAACAACACTTGGAAACATGTTGATTGTCCTACAGGTGTTAAACCCATCGGATGAAAATGGATTTATAGAATTAAATACAACCAACATGGTGAAATTGACAAGTATAAATCCTGACTTGTGGCTAAAGGTTTTGCGTAGCGGGAAGGCATTGATTATGAGGAAACTTTTGCTCCTATAGCTAAATGGAATACCATCCGCTTAACACTTGCATTGGCCGCTCAGAAAGGTTGGAAAGTTCATCAAATGGATGTAAAAAGTGATTTTCTCAATGGAGATTTACAGGAAGATGTATATATGCAACAACCACCAGGTTTTGAAATTGCAGGGCAGAAACATAAAGTCTGCATATTAATTAAGGCTTTATATGGGTTAAAGCAAGCTCCCCGAGCTTGGTATACCAAAATGGATGAATACCTTAGGAAGGTTGGTTTTCAATGAAGTGAATCTGATGATACTTTGTATATCCATCAACAGGGTCCTTATCTGGTGATTCTTATTATGTTGTAGATGATTTTCTCATTACAGGAAACAATGATGATCATATTGCACAGGTGAAAAAGGAGTTACATGCAGGTTTTAAGATGACAGATTTGGGACTCCTTCACTACTATCTTGGTGTTGAAGTATTCCAATGTCCACATCATATTTTCATTTCTAAAAGTAAGTATGCAATAGAAATTCTTCAACGGTTTGGCATGTAGGATTGTAAACCATCTCTTACCCCTATGGAACAAAACTTGAAACTTTCAAAATTTGAAGGGGGGGGGAATTGGTAGACAACACTATTTATAGATAGTTGATTGGCAGCTTGATTTATTTGACAAACACTCACCTAGATCTATCTTATGCATTCATTATTATTTCCCTCTTTATGTAACAACCACGGGACAGCCACTGGAATGCAGCCAAAAGAGTTCTTCGATATATCTAAGGAACAAAATATTTTGGTCTTCTTTACAAAAAGACTAAAAATTTTGTACTTGGTGGATTTTCAGATGCCGACTTTGCCAAAAGTATTGATGATAGAGCATCAACATTAGGTTATTTAATGAACATGGGTTCAACAACAGTGTCTTGGAATTGTAAGAAACAAGCTACAATTGCTACTTCTACAGCAGAAGCAGAATACATCTTAGCATGGGAAGCAACATGTGAAATTGTTTGGTTACGTAGGATTTTACAGGACTTGGTAATTTCTCAAGCAAAAGCTACATCATTATTCATCGATAGCCAGTCAACCATTAACCTTGCTAAGAATCCAGTTTTTCATTCAAAGACAAAGCACATGGACACCAAGTATCATCATATCAGATCACTCATTGCAAATGATGTCATCAAGCCAATTTATTGTCCTTCAGAAGATCAGATATCTGACATTTTCACGAAACCTCTTGGCAAAATAAAATTTACTAAGTTCAGGGATGAACTTGGTATCTGTTGTAATGTATCTTTGGATCATAGGGGGGAATGTTAGATAATCCAAAATACAAATATCATAGTTTATAAAGTTTGAATAAAATGATTATTAATTTAGAATATTAAATTAATAATCTAGAATATTTGATTAATAAATGTAGACTTTTAGAAATACATTATTGTTGTAAAAGATATGACTCTAGAGAGGTGTCGTATCTTAGGCTCTAAATTAGGAATATTGTTATAAGATTGTTAAGATAGCATTTATTGTAAATGGAAACTTGTTTATTTAATAAGTGATCCATATCTAGAGTTTGTTAGGACATTTAGCTTATATATAGCTCATTGCAAGAGTATTGTGTTGTTCGGGTGTAAACTCTTGCAAAGTATCTTATGTAATTTCTTTTCCTATTTAATAAAAGTGTGTGTCTGAGGACACTTCTGCCATTGCCATTTGACCAAGTATTCAAAATACTCTTTTCTTCTGGTCTTTCTGCTGACTCTCTTGTCAATTATTTTTTCCATCTGTGTCTTTTCAACTACAGGCATCTGTTTTGTCCATTGAACCTCTTTCTGTTCATCCTCTACCCTTGCTTCTCCAACTCTATAAGGGTACAAATCCACAACATTGAATATCAAAGAGATTATGATCCCATCGGGTAATTCAATCTCATATGCATTTTCCCTTTCCTCATGACCCTGCATGGTCCAATCTTTTTCATCTTCATCTTGTTATATGTCCCCCTTGGGAACCTTTCCTTCCTCAGATGTGCAAGAATCAGATCACCAACTTAAAATTGAAGTTATCGCCTATGTTGATCTGCTCTATGCTTGTATTCTTGATTTGAATTATGTAATCATTCCTTGACTCAGCTGTGAAGCTCCTTCATTGCTTCTATAAAGTCTTCTTCCCTAGCACTTCTGAATTCAGCTTGTTCCAAATATTTCAATTCAGAAACTCCCCTTGGGTGCATTCCATATACAATCTGGAATGGACTCTACCCTGTGCTTCTGTTGATGGAATCATTGTAAGCAGATTCCTCCTATGGCACAATGTGATCCCACTGACTGTGGTGTTCAGTCACTAGGCTCCTCAGTAAATCTCCCAAGCTTCTGTTCACAACTAATGTCTGTGCATCTGTTTGAGGATGACACACTGAGCTAAAAGACAAACTTGTCCATGTCTTCTTCCAGAAAGTCCTCCAGAAATGTCCCACGAACTTGGTATCTTGATAAAAAATGATGCTCCTGGGAAAGCTGTGAAGTCTGACGACTTCTTTGAAAAACAGGTTCGCAATATGAGTTGTGTCACTAGTTTTCTGGCATGGTATGAAATGTTCCATCTTGGAAAATCTATCGACTACCACAAAGATCAAATCACATCCTCTTTGTTTTCTTGGCAATCCCAAT
The DNA here is from genome assembly GCA_009831015.1 of Picea engelmannii. Lineage (NCBI taxonomy): Eukaryota > Viridiplantae > Streptophyta > Pinopsida > Pinales > Pinaceae > Picea > Picea engelmannii. The sequence goes on along the minus strand of ML776967.1, from coordinate 2,673,469 downwards.
ACAAAATCCATGCTCACTGCATCCCATGGCCTCTCAGGTATGGGTAATGGCTGGTATAACCCTATGTTCTGCCTTTTCCCTTTTTTGTGCTGACAAATTCTGCACCTGTCCACAAATATCTTGACATATCTTCTCATCCTTGGCCAAAAATATGAGCCATTCAATTTTGAGAACATCTTGTCATGACCGAAGTGTCCGACCAATCCTCCACTATGTTTTTCTTTCAACAAATTCTCCCTCATGGAGCAATTTGTAATACATAACTGATTTCCCCTGAACAATAATCCATCCTGGATCATATATTCGGTCCAGTAGCTTTTGTCCCTGAGAATTGGATTCTCAGATGCCTCATATGCTTCCTTAAAATCTGGATCATCTCTGTACATCTCTTTGAGGTTATCAAAACCCAAGGTTTTGACTTTGAATTCCTGCATAAGAAAACATTTCATGCTCGATTCATCAACAACTTTGTTAGCAGTTCCAGAAATATGCTTAATCACAAAAGCAAAATTCGGCATGAATTCAACCCATTTAGCATGTTTTTGGTTCAACTTCTCCTGTTGAGTCACGAATTGTAAAGCGTGATTATCACTATATAAAAAAATCCTTGTCATATGTGGAGTACTTAACCTTCGCTTCATTCAGTTTCTCACTGAAGTATGCAATCGGTCTGTCATCTTGGCTCAAATCCACTTGCATCACACTTGACCTGAAATGTCTTGCTGAAATCTGGAAAAACCAAAATTGGCTGCTTAGTGATCTTCTTCGTCAGAAAATTGAAACTCTTCTCTGCTTCCTCTATCCAATGAAAATATTTGTGTCTTTTCTTCACCGTATCTATCATCGGTGCGCTAATTCCACTGAAATTTCGGATGAATTTCCTGTAGAAACTAGCTAAACCATGAAAACTTCGAACTTCGAACACATTTTTTGGTGATGGCCAATTCTTAATTGCATTCACCTTTTCCGGGTCCATCTTCAGCTCATTTGCAGAGATAACAAAACCCAAATAAATGAGTTATGTCCTCATAAACGACGATTTCTTCATATTAATCAACAACTTCTCTTGCTATAACTTCCTCATCACTGAAGCTAAATTCTTTAAGTGCTCTACTTCAGTCTTGCTGAAAATCAATATATCATCAAGATATACAATGATGAATTTCCCTATGAAATCCTTTAGGACTTCATTCATCAGTCTCATGAAAGTACTGGGCGCATTCATTAAGCTAAATGGCATAACAAGCCATTCATATAGCCCCTCATTCATCTTGAATGATGTCTTCCATTCATCACCTTCTCTCATATGAATTTGATGATATCCGCTTTTCAAATCAATTTTTGAAAAAAATCTTGCTCCACTCAAGAAATCCATCAAATCGTCCATCCTTGGCACTGGAAATTTGTATCTGATGGTGATCTTATTGATCACTCTTGAGTCTGTACACATTCTCCAGCCTCCATCTTTCTTTGGGCTGAGCATTGTTGTAACAACGCATGGACTCGAGCTCTCTCTAACCAATCCTTTGTCCATTAAATCCTGGACCTGCCTCTTGACTTCTTCATTCTCCTGCGGCGTCAATCTGTACGCTATTTTTTTTGGTAAACTGGATCCAGTTATAAGATCAATGTGATGACTTATACTTCTTATAGGTGTCAACGAACGAGGTAGTTCATCCACTACTATATCAGCAAAATCTTCCAACAACTTCTGGATTTCCTTTGGTAAATCATCCACTCTTGTACTGGTTAAAACAATTCTAGGTTTATTGACCACAACAAATTGTGTGTCTTCCTTCTTCTTAACCTCATTAAGAAGTTCCTTCCCACTCATGAGAAGTATAGTGTTTCTCACCTCTGGTTTCACTTCTTTATCATTGATCGGCAACAACATGTGCATTCTCCCATTTTTCTCTAGGGTATATGTGTTCTTTCTCCCATCATGAACTACATTCCTGTCATATTTCCATGGTCTACCCAACAATAGATGACAAACATCCATGGGAATGACATCACACAATATTTCATCCTTATATCCTCCTATTTTAAATTCAACTAAACACTGTTTAGTGACATTTACCTGATGTCCTTCTTGTAGCCACGAGACTCTGTATGGGCTCGGATGTACGCTAGTCTCTAGCTACAAATTTTCTACCATCTCTGTAGAAACAAGATTGTCTGTGCTACCACTGTCCACTATTACCTTGCATACCCTGTATTTCATTTTGCAAGTAGTCTGAAACAGATTGTTCCTTTGGGTTGGGTTCTCTGCCTCCTTCTATGGCTTCAAGAGAACTTTCCTCATCATTAAGGATATTCCTCCCTAATCATATTCTGCCTCAACATTCCATCTCTAAGATTCAACAATGTGAGTTTCACCACCTTCTTTCTTTCTGTCTGGACACTCATAAGATTTATGCCCCTTTTTCCCACAGACAAAACATTTCACTTCACCTCCTCAACCTCTTCCTCTTCCTCTAGCTCAAGCAAAAGTATTTCTATCGACATACTGCCCTCTCTGTGAGCTTCCTCCTCTCTTAGTTTGAGTTTGAGGTTTCTTCCCCTCTTCTTGAGGTCTCTAAGTTCTATCTTGGGAAATTGTTTTGCCTCTGGGTTGACTTCTACCTCAGTCTCTTTGACCTTGCTTTCGACTCAACTTCTCTTCAATTTTTAGATCCATCTGATAAGAATCTTCTACAGTTTGAAGGATCATCATGCTCATCCCATCTTGAATGTCATATCTCAGACCATTCATGTACCTGGCAACCTTTTCATCATCTCTCTCCCGATGACCTGCCCTGATGTTTATCTTGTAGAATTCTTCAGTGTATTCTTTCACTGTCATCAACTTTTGTCTCAAATTCTGCATCCTTCGAAATAGAGTGATTTGATAATCCTTGGGTATGAATTTTGTGTTCATATTCACAACCATTCTATCCCAACTCTTAATTTTCTTCTTTCCTTTGCAGCGTCTGTCAGCGTGCAATTCATCCCACCATAGTGATTCATGCCCTTTAAGTCTAGTGACAACATGTTTGACCTTCTTGTCTTCCTCAACATCCTCATAGTCGAAGTATTTGTCCAGAGCTCTAATCCAGTCTGGAAGATCTTCAACATCTAGGTTTCCTTCATACATGGGAATCTCCATCTTTTCCCTAGAACCTATCCTAGCAACAACCCTGAATAGGCATTCGTCTGCAGCATCCTCAACTGTGACTTCTTCTTCGTGTCCAACTTCATTTTCACTATCAACTTCGTTGATATCGCCAGCGTCAACAGTGCGCCTATGTGTTGTTTCCATGGCATCAAGCCTAGCACATAGTTCGTGCATTTCCCTTTCCACTATTGGATCAGTCATTAGTCTGTCTCTTCTTCTCGGTGGCATGGCTAAGAAATATTCCCCTTTTCCCTGCTACAGAAAGCAAAGAACTTGTTCTGGGCTCTGATATGTATCAGAGTACTCTTTCTCCTCTCGCTCCCTCTGTATGCAATATACAAATAGAGTTAGGATCTGATACCACTTTGATGTAGACCCCCGAACCCTCAGGCCAAGATCCACTCATAGGATAGTTCAAATCTCCTTGAGCCAAAGTGGCTCTTTCGGATCCCTATCAAAACCTTCAATGAATCGATCCATAGGTCCTTCTGAAACCCCCTTATGCGAATTGGCACAAGGTACGAGCTTCACCTCCACATGACCACAACTGGGCCTAGAACAAGCGTCTTTCGCAACTCTTGATCTCGTGGATTGAAGCATTGAGCTCTTGTGCTCTTTTACTATGAAATCCCGAGATGTGATAGTCAGCGATAGTCTGAGTTCCCTTTCACACTTCTCGCAACTTGCAACCTCGCGAATTGGAGTGTAGAGCCTTCATGCTCCTCCTTTGAAAAATTATGATATGTGATAGGGAAACTATGGGTTGACCCCTCGATGCGCGAGTACATGCCACCTGTCACCCTTGCGGTCCCCACCTGGTAGATGTGCCATGCATTCACATGAGCCTCGTTGAATCTGACGACCTGTTTTATTTTGGGCTTCCGGGTATTGGGAGTTCGGAACTCTCGATCCCAAACACTGCCTCCTCTGTTTCCCGACACCTGAAGTGCTGAAATCATGAAACTCCATGCCAATTCCTATCACAACTCACAACTTTGGGACTTTCGTTCTACTGTGCCCAAATCCTTGTCGTCAAGATCCCCAAAATGTCGAACTGATCTGACAGCTCAGAAAGATCACGATCAACAGTCCACGTTGAGTCTTACCTCCTGAAGGGTGGATTCATCCAATGATTATCCTCTTTGCAGCTTCATAGAATCCCACAGTCCTCATGACTTCACGAGTTCTCCTCGAAGAATTCTGACTGCCCATTTTCTCCTGGACAACTTCTATAAAATAAACCAATGTTCTCCCTTTTGAAATTTACTTTTGCTGGATGACTTCGACCCTCGTCTCCCTTTGAAATATTTCAATCTTCGTCCTCCTTTGAAGTGTTCAAAGGTGTTATCCCTCCTAAGCTTTCACTTACAACTCAAACCTCCAAAAGGGTTCCTTCTCACACTCCTTGCGATAGACTTTCACCTACTCCTAGGTTTTGATATTTCGACTATGTGCACTCCCTGCAACAGCAGTCCTTCAACTCTCCCCTTGGTTGATAACTTTTAAGATTTCAACTAGCCTTCTCACACCTTGCACGACTTCTGTGCTTCTCCTGCACTTCTACTGCAATGAGAACAACAATAACCCTCCTTAGCTTTCTGAGATACGACTCAGAACTTCGTCAATGCACACCTTGCGGATGCTTCACTGCACTCCTTGCAGGAACTTCTCTCACTCAGGAAGAGAAACAATTGAAACTCATTCTCTCTCTCTCTCAGACTTCAAATATTGAACATAAATTCATACATTCAACACAATATTAAAGCAAATGCATATCAGAGAGATTAAAACAACTGTAAGCATACCATTCACCATGTATAAACATAAAATATCATAACACCATGAAATCTGTTTCAAAGCTTCTTATATTAATTCAAAGCTCCTGTACATGGACTTCTTCTCTACAACTCTCTCTTCTTCTCTTCTGTGCTAATGATACAATACTACAATGATACAATGGTGAGGGTGTTTATATCTATTTTGCCTCCTACTCTCTAAACTGTCTAATCTCATATTTAAACCTACCTAATTTCATTAACTGGGATTAAATGCCTCAATAAAATCGACAGACAGGAGGATTTCCCCAAGTCTGTTTACAATCTCCAAAGTATAAATGTGTGTACATTCCTCTTAACTATTAAATTAATGACTTTGTTTCAAAATTCAAAATGGGTCTTATGAAAACGTGCTCTTTTTCTTCTTCCGCGCGTCCAGCTATTTCTTTGGCTTAGTCACGCACTTTGACTTTGTACAATGCTCCTGCATCAAATATAAGTGTATACTTAACTTATTACTAATTTTGATATTATCATTTCCACTCTAAATGATACATCAACCTGTCAATGTCACTATCAACCTGTCACTATCACTATCAAAACAAACTTTAAATATTGATCAACCAATCATTCAACCTGTCACTAATATACCATCATCAATCAATTATAACCAGATCCACTCACATGGATACCAAAACCATCACCAAGAGGTGCATCAAACCATATGCCAAAACAAGCATGTGCTATATACATACACCATGTACCATATAATGCATCAATCATGTACCAAAACCTATACCATATCATGCCTCAACCATATACCAAACCCATACTATATCATGCATCAACCATGTACCAAAACCTATAGCATATCATTCATCAACCATGTACCAAAACTTGTACCATATCATGCATCAACCATGTACCAAAAGTTGTATGATGTCAACCATGTACCAAGATATTCCATAAACCATGTAGCATGATATGTGCCTCATCCATATACCATATCACTCATGATATGTCTCAATCATTCCATACACCATGTACCATAATATATTCCAAGAGAAAGTAACATAACATCAATGGTGTGCCTCAACCATGTGCCTCAACCAAGTACCATAAGATGTGATAAAATCACCATGACATATACCAAACCAGATACCAAGATAGCCAAGATATCCTTCTAAGAATATACCATAACATCACCAAGGTGTACCTTATCATGTAGGATCATCACCAAGACATGCCTCAAGAATGTATCATAACATCACCAAACATAACCCTCAAAAATGCATATAGACATACCTTTAAACCTATAGTCACCCTACTGTATCAAATCTAAAATAGACATACCTTTAAACCTATAGTCACCCTACTGTATCAAATCTAAAATAGACATACCTTTATGGGCATCAACAACTTGGTACAAGTATCATTCCTCATATATTCCTTAGCCTCAATAGACGAAGATTGTCCTCATGCAGGGCCTCACATGATGAGAACTAACTGACCCACGGGGGTGCCTCATAAGACACCAGTAGTCTGACCCGCAGGGGTCAACCAAACTAGGGTTTTTCAGAGACTCTCTCAATCCTATGAAATCCCAAAAATTTGGCCTTTTCAGTTCCTTCATCGCCTTAGACTCGCTTCCTCATATTCGTCAAATAGATCAAGTGTTCTCACATATAAGATATTCAATAGAGTTGTGTGTATATAAATGAGAGGCTTCTTGAAGTGTATTTATAATTTTTCTAAGTAAATTTTTTCCTTATCTTTAGGGATTCTTGCTATAATTGTTTTACCATTAATTAATGACTTGTAACATCTTGTTATAAATGTTTAGGGGATTCTTAACCATTCTTCAGGGTTTCCAACTTCATGACCTCATAACTTCGCAATCGTGAGGAATTACGTGATGTACCACCTACCATTGGAAACAACATGACGAGGACTATCCATCTATGAATGTGTTACCTGAATTTACACTGTCCTTCATGTCATTATTCCTCAAACAACTTCAGGATTCATGACCAAATCTCTAGGGATTCTTGTAGACTTATTCAAATGCACCCATCACATACTTTTACATTAATGACAACCACTGCTTGTTGATACTGAGAGGGGGGTGAATCAATATCAAGTACAATTTAAAACCTTTTTCAACTTATACTTAAACCATTCAATTATATCCAATGAGAAATGAACAATAGTATAAGAGTTTCTCAAATACACCATAGTACACCATGCATAATATATGAGAAATAATCAATAGTTATTGTTCAAGGGAAGTAATGACTTCCAAAGGTAGCTACAGCTTCCAAATGTAAAGGGAGGGATAAACCTCCAAGAGGAAGATACAATCCTCCAATATCAAGAGATATTTGAACTCTCCATCCTTTCCCCTCCTTCCACCCAAGAATATATGAGAGATAATAAAACTTTACATTAAATCATCACCATCAACCAATCATCACATAAAACCTGATAATGCTTCCTGAGACTTCTTCAATTTCTACAATTATTCAATTCTTGGAGTACTCTGATCCTATAGATAATATTACTCAATGTATTCTCTGAAACTCCTCCAAGTTTCACTCCTTGAATCCTCCCCAAAAGGAAGTTATAGAAAGAATGGTAGACTTTATTCAATTATGGTTTATTCAGAAGACCCTACTTATACGGCATGCCCCACACTCAATGTTTAACATATGATTCTGAAACTCGCACAAAAGAAACTAAAGTCTGTATTCTTTCCAATGGAAGTGGTCCCACTTCATTTGGATTCTATATGAAGAATTTATGACTGTTTTACCTGGAACACCTGTTTATTGACTAGCTTCAGGACTGGTCACAAACCCTATCTTCCACAGAGTGTATCTCCATAATTATAGCGAATCAAGAGATAAAATTTTTACCAGAGGCACCTTGATATGTCTTATCAATACCATAGTGATTTAAACATCTGAATCATTCTAAAAAAAATGTTATAGCAAAAATGGTAAGATGACCTAAAAATAACATACCTTAGAACACATCACCAAAAGACTTCATCCTCCCTTGAAATCCGACCTTCTTTACTTTTGATTTCCTTTGAAATTCGACTTGTGTCAAATGAATGTATAATGATGTTTATTTATACCATTTATGTCACTTCCTTTTAACATTAGGGATAACTTGACACTTTCTTATTTTGTAATTATTTTCTTTAATTATCTTCAGGGCTTACATGTACTTCCTTCTTCAATTCACTTTGTCATCTTCAAAAATTCATTTCTCCTCAACCGTGAGGATCCACGTGACGTGCCACATACCACCGGAAACAACATGATGTATACTATCCATTCATGGGTGTTATATATGCATGTGCATTGTCCTTCATGTCCAAATACCTTTATCAATCTTGCAGTCCAAAACCCATGACTAGGGTTGACATTAATGACAACAACAAATCTTCCAACAATCTCTCCCTTTGTCATTGATGGAAATACTCATGCTCCCCCTATCATCATGATCACAATTTCTCTCCCCCTTTGACATCAATGGAAAAGGTTAGGGATTCTCCCCCTGAGTTTAATGGAAAAATGTAACTCTCTTCTTTGGGGTTGCTCCCCCTGAGCATGTGGCACTCAATAATACTTCATCCTTATTTTTGGTCTTTGGGACTTTTTCTTCCTTAGAATCCTTTTGTGTGGCTTCTGTCTTCTCTCTCTTATTCATTTCTAGGATGTATATGTTGTTCGGTATTCTTGTTGCATTTGCAACCAATCTTCCTGAGTTATTTTCTCTGATTTTACATTTTCGGGAATCAAACGTAAGAGTGTATCCTTGATCACACATTTTACTAACACTGAGTAGATTATGATTCAAGTCTTCAACCAATAGAACATTCTTTTCTTTTACATTTTTTTCTTCCAATATCTACTACACCTTCTCCAAGTATTTTGGCAGATGAGTCATCTCCAAATGCAACATTGCCACCATTTCTCTTCAAGCTGATGAATTTGTCTTGATCCCAGGTCATGTGTGAAGAACATCCATTGTCTATGTACCATTCATCTTCTTCTTTACATTCTTCAGTGGTTAATGCTATTTGGTAATCTTCATTGTTTGGAATCTCTTTCCTTCTCCATACTGTGGTTGGCATAGGGACATCTTCATTCATATATCTGCAATATCGTGCTTTGTGACCAACATAATTGCATTTGTAGCATACAATATTTTTGTCCATCAATGGGTAAAATGAATTATAACTTCTGTTGACAAATCCATGATTATTTCCATATCTTCTGTTTACACCATTCATGTTTCTTGTGTATTTGTTCCTTTCATTGATTCTGCAATTAATTGCCTTATGTCCAAAATTTTTGCAAGTATAACAATGACCAAGAAAGAAATTTGGATACATGGGAGTAAGTGACCTTCTTTGTGATGTAGTCCATCTGGGTTCATGTTCTACTCTTCTATAGTTTCCTTCATACTAATTGAAGCTTGTTTGATTCCTGAAGGTAGGAGGTCTTCTTGGATATTCATCTCTTTTGTAATCATTCATTCTTTCTGGTATCCTGGTCCACTTCTCATCAACTGTCTGTGTAGCTCTTTCTTCAACCTTCTTGTTGGTATTTTCATCTTCTTTGTATGAAGTTTCACCCATGCATCCAAGATGTGTTAATTCTTTTGGCACTTCAGAGTTTCTTAAGCTCTTCCTCAATGAGACAACTATCTTTTCATAACTACCCAATTCACTTCTTAGTTTTCTATACGTGTCTTTGAGCTTGCTATTTTCAATCTCAACATGCTTCAATTTTTTAATATTGTCATCTTCTTGTTGAATCATTTCTACTTCATGATTTTCTTCTTCTTCATTTTCATCTCTTTCTATCCTTGGATGAGGACATTCAAATTCAACATGTCCTACTCCTTCAAAATTAAAGCAAAAGAACTGACCTCTATTTTCTTCTTTGAAATCTAAGATGTTGTAATCTTCTTCAATTTCTTCTTCTTCTTTTGCTTCTTCCCTTGCATAAAGGTCTTGTATCTTGTCCCAAATCTCTTTTTCTGATGCACATGATCCCACCTTGGATTTCACTGAATCTGTCAATCCATCCAGGATGGTATCTATTTCCAGTTTGTTGTTCCTTTTTGCTTCTTTTCTGAGTTGTAGTCTTTGGTTTCTTCAAAGCATTGTATCCTAAAGAAACTGAGAACCAAACATCTGCCCCAAGAGCATTCAAGTAAGTTTCCATTTTATTTTTCCAGTATTCAAAATTGCTTCCATCAAATGGTGGAATCCCATTTGGAATGTTGTGTTCCACTTCTGCATAGGATCTTCCTTCCAGTGGTTAAACTGTACTGAAGGTAACCTGCTCTGATACCAATTGTTGATACTAAGAGGGGGGTGAATCAGTATCAAGTACAATTTTAAACCTTTTTCAAATTATAATTAAACAATTCAATTATATCCAATGAGAAATGAACAATAGTATAAGAGTTACACAAATACACCATAATACACCATGCACAATATATGAGAAATAATCAATAGTTATTTTTCAAGGGAAGTAATGAATTCCAAAGGTAGCTACAGCTTCCAAATGTAAAGGGAGGGATAAACCTCCAAGAGGAAGATGCAATCCTCCAATATCAAGAGATATTTGAACTCTCCATCCTTGCCCCTTCTTTCCACCCAAGAATATATGAGAGATAATAAAACTTTACATTAAATCATCACCATCAACCAATCATCACATAGAACCTGATAATGCTTCTTGAGACTTCTTCAATTTCTGAAATTATTCAATTCTCGGAGTACTATGATCCTATAGATAATATTACTCAATGTATTCTATAAAAATCCTCCAATTTTCACTCCTTGAATCCTTCCCAAAAGGAAGTTATAGAAAGAAGGGTAGACTTTATTCAATTCCGGTTTATTCAAAAGACCCTACTTATACAGCATGCCCCATGCTCAATATTAAACATCTGAGTCTGAAATTCGTACAAAAGAAACTATAGTCCATACTCTTTCCAATGGAATCTATCCTACTTCATTTGGATTCTGTATGAAGAAGTTATGACTGTTTTACCTGGAACACATGTTTATTGACTAGCTTCAGGACTGGTCACAAACCCTATCTTCCACATAGTGTATCTCCATAATTATAGTGAATCAAGAGCTGAAAATTTTACCAGAGGTACCTTGATATGTATCCTCAATACCATAGCGATTTCACCATCTGAGTCGTTCTAAACAAAACGTTATAGCAAAAATGGTAAGATGACCTAAAAATAACATACCTTAGAACACATCACCAAAAGACTTCATCCTCCCTTGAAATCTGACCTTCTTTACTTCTGATTTCCTCTGAAATTCAACTTGTGTCAAATGAATGTATAATGATATTATTTTATACCATTTATGTCACTTCCCTTTAACATTAGGGCCGACCTGACACTTTCTTATTTTGTAATTCTTTTCTTTAATTATCTTCAGGGCCTACATGCACTTCCTTCTTCAATTCACTTTGTTATCTTCAAAAATTCATTTCTCCTCAACCATAAGGATCCACGTGACGTGCCACATAACACCGGAAACAACATGATGTATAATATCCATTCATGGGTGTTGTATATGCATGTGCATTGTCCTTCATGCCCAAATACCTTTATCAATCTTGCGGTCCAAAACCCATGACTAGGGTTGACATCAATGAAAACAACCAATATTACAACACTTCTGTTGTCATCAATGAAAACCAACATATCAACAATATCCCCCTTTGGCATTAATGGGAACATTCATACTCCCTTTGTGACCATTTCTCCTCATCTTTTAATTCTTCCAATGTTTCTATCCCCCTTTGACATCAATGGCAAAGGGTGTCTCCCCTTGGGGATGCTTCCCCTATCTTCATGCTTATGATCTTTCTCTTTCTTCCTCTTTGAGATCATGAAAAAAAGGGTAACTCCCCCTATCGATATGTCTCCCCCCATCTTCATGTTTCTGATCTTTTTCTCTAACGATTGATCTCCCCTTGAATTCTCTGCAAGATGTCATGTAGATCAATGTGGGGATTCTTGTACTTTCTCCCTTTATTTTATGTCGGTGCTTCTTGTCCATTGGTGCTTCCTCTTGTTATTCATTGACATATGTAAAAATAATTCAAAGTTACTTGAATTCAAATATTTATGGCTTGTTATATCAATGACCACATCATTCAACAATTTTCCTATGACAATATCTTTCCTATTGATGGATTCTCTTCCCTATCTTGTTGTGCCTTCAACTTCTTTCCTTCCTGTGACTAATTGATTCCATATTTCCATATGATTTCATCCACTTTTATATATCTGTCTAGACCTACCAAATATTATTATGAATCCATATTTTTCCATATGTCATAATACTTTCCATGATTATGCTAATCAATTGCACACAATGTTGACCCATGTACTACAACTGATTACAACATATTCATTCTTTTCATACAATCGAACTATCACAAGAAATTTTTCACTTCTGTCATCAAAACACTCTAAAAATGCTTTCCCAAAATATGCAAAAACTTTATGCTATTCGAAATATAGTTCTCTGATCTTTAGAGTTTCTTATTAGAGTCCCCCTCTTCAATATTCATATTTACTAGGATTCTCCAAGCCAGATGGCTTAGAAAGGTGGAGGACGCAAACCTAATGTAGAGTAATCTTCCTCTTCTCCTAGGGATTCATAATCTTCTTGAATTCTGGCATCTTCTTCTTATTCATCTTCTTGAGTTCTGGCATCTTTCTCTTCATCCTTAATTTTGACATCTTCCTCTTTGCCTATAGATTCACCATGATCTTGCACCACTACAAATCCTGAGAGTTGTTAGAAAAATAGGACCATGGAGAAATAAATTAAAACAAATGCGGAAACAAAACACAGAAGATACACAATACAATAGAGACACAGATTTATGTGGTTCACCCAATGTGGGCTACGTCCACCAGAGAAATTACTAGGTCCTTTCTTTATTATTATCCAGCTCATGAAAGGATACAATCTACAACAAACCCGTTGTAACTTCCTCTTCTTTCTTTCACAGTCTCCTATCTTAGAATACAATATTCACCATCAATCATAGCCGCAATACATTTCCCTCATAAAAGAGGGTTTCCTTTTAGGGCAAAAAGCCCTAACATAATCTCTATTGTTAGATTTGCGACCTTATAATGAATGGTCCAGATTTACAATGAAATTACAATATACATTTAAAAGGAAAATTTTTCCTTCGGGGGCTTCGCCCCCGAACCCCTGCTTGCCCCCAGACCCCCCAACCGGGGGGATAGCCCCCCCGGACCCCGCAGAGGGGGTACTCCCCCTCTGCACTCCCTCGCATGGAAGAGTGTACATACTTCTAGGGTGTAAATACTTGATGGGGTATAAACACGACTGAAAGTAAAACACCCCTGAATCAAGAAGATAATCAGGCTCCACAACCAACAAGAGTATGATCTCTGAAAGTAATTCATTCACTTGTTCTTCCTTTACCTGTACTTTCTTTCTTTTCCAGGCCTTCTTCCATATGATATTAGTGTTTTATTTCATGGAAGTATCCATCATTCTTCTACAATCATGAGATATGTGTCCATAGTTGTGGAAATTGTAACATTCAATATTGTTTGGGGCCACATAAACATTTCTTGCTTGACCATTTCTTCCATAAGCTCTTCAATATACACCTTTATGTCCAAAGTTATTACAAGTAAAACAATAACCATAAATAAAATTTGATACCTAGGAGTGAATAATATTGTTTGTGATGTAGTCATTATGAATTCATGCCTTCGCTAATCACAATCTCTCTTCTGTTGTTTCCTTCACAATGGTTGATGCTTCTTTGATACCTGGAAGTGGAGGGTCTTCTTTAATATTTGTCTCTTATGTAATCTTCCTTTTGAGTCTTCTCTATTTCTGGAATGTTCTCCTTTGAGGGCTTGCATTCTTCCTTCTAGATAGAGCATTTGATGACTTTTGCATAACTCTTAGCCTTCTCTTCATTCTACCTTTCTAGTAACTTGTAACATTTCTCTTCAAATTTATTTACTGGTGATGTGGAGCTACCTCTCTCTTCAACATTCTAGTTGATATTGACAATGTTAAATCTTAATGTGACAACTTCTTCTTCAAGCTTCTCACAATCTTCTTCTTTCTTCATCATCTAGATCTTCCTAACTTCTTTCATTCTCTTTGCTCCTTCAAGTTGTGTCTTCAAGGTGATGATTTCTTCTTCAAGTTTTTTTTCTTGTTGACTAAATTCTACTTCAAGCGTGTTTAAGTCCTCTAATATTTCCTTAAGATGACTTATCAAAATTTCTTCTCTCTTTTCTGTTTCCTTTATTTGTGACACTATTTCAGCTTCCAAACATTGTTTCTCTTTCAACTGATCCTTGAGAGTTTCTTCAATCACTTTGGCTTCATCCAACTGAGAGTTTAGATTCATGATGATCTGCTGGGCCTTTTCAGAATTTTTATTAGAGTCCTGAGAATCCTGTTTTATCTTGATCAATTCTTCCTCGAGAGACTTGTTTTTCTTCCTTTCTTTATTTATCTCACTTAAAGCATTGATTAATTTAGTCTCAAGATCTACTACTCCTACTACACAATCTTCTTCTTATGAATATGTTTGACATGATGAGCATCTTTCTTCTTGTTCATCTTCATCATCTTCTTTATTCTGATTAGCATGTTATAGATCTGTGATAAGAGGATATTCCTTAGAATAGACATTATGTAGCTTATCCAAAAGTTCTTTGGATGATGAGAATTTTCCCACTTTGTCTTTTACCGGATTAGGTAATCCTTTCAAAATGAAATGCATTTCTATTTTGTTGTTTCTATTTAATTCCTTCTTGGTTGTAGTCTTTGGCTTCTTTGAAGCAGTGTATCATGTAACAAATGATTTCCAAACATCATACCCCTATTGATAGAAATATCCTTAGATGATTATTGATATTTTAATATTTAAAAAACATCTACTTCACATTTGAAATAAAATGATCGCTTGATTGTATGGAAATTACATGTGAAAAACTTATCTAACCAAATCCAATTTTATGATAAAATGACTTGCAAACTGTTATACCCATTTTGTGGGAAAATGAAGGAGATCATGTATCAAGGCCCTCAGGTTGCATATATGGAGCATCGAGAGACTACATGACCAACAATGTCCACTTGCATAGATGGAGACCCTTCTCACCACCACATAGGTTAGGATTTTCAGGATGGCATCCACCACACTAGATGGCTTCCGAGAGGAACCAGACCTTGCTCCATGAGGTACAGGTCAGGTATTATGGTGAGTATCATTTCAATATTTGAGGTGTTTTGAGTATGTTGTATCTTAGACTTCTTTAGATTTCATGACATATGCTTGGACATTACGCCTTTTTCCCCGTTTCACCTTGGTGTTTGAAATTGTGCCCTAGTAAGTGATATTCCTTGGGAATGGGTTTTCTACTAGGAATTCCCTTGAATATCCATTGTACCATTCCCATCCATACTTACCACTTTCCATAACCTAAAACTCCCCATTTTCTTTTCTCTTGGGATTTTAGGGTGTATTAACAAAATAAGGGGTTGTTCCTCATTCCATGGGAAGAAGGGGATGAAGGCCCAAAGGAATTTTTGTTTTATAATAAGATAAAATCCTATATATAAACCTTCCAGATGCTTCGCCCAGGGATCCCCCGAGAAAGAAATGAAACGCTTCTCTATAAGAAAAGATGGACCCACAAGAATAATTCATAGTGAATGCTTAAGGGGTTACTTAGAGGATATGAGGTCTCATCACGATCTGAACTATCGTGATCATGGGTATCTAGCAATATGAAATTACCATCATCTAGACACCAAGATAGGGTAGTGGCTCTCAATTACTCAATTAAGAGAAAAGGGGTCTCATCACGATCCAACCTTCTCATTTCCGCAATGTCTTTATGAGTGACCCTATCATTATCTGGACACCATGGCAAGACAGTGGCCTTCAAATCGTTCCTCAAAACATGAAAGAAACAAAGAATGGCAAGAGTATGGGCTTGGAAAAAGTGCATTGCAAACAAAGGTTCCACACACCCTCTACAAAGGCACCCATGAATGAGACGCTACAACCCCTTGTATGTCATGAACCCCATGCCCAGGGAGTCTTGATCCATAACCACTTCATCTACTTCACATGGCTTATAGAGGGATCACTTGGGAAACACTCCTTGACCTAGGGAAATATCTACCCAATAGGACACCTCATCAACCCTCCCATATCCAAACTTGGAAAGTTGCATAATGTCTTTGATAACTTACTTGTTGGACTGCATAATATTTGATGCACATGGTTAGGTGGCTCATTTATTGATTTGATTTACTCACCATGATATTATGACTTGGTATCCTTAGAGGGCATGCTTATTTGTCTTTGAAGGACCTAGTTGGTGGACAATTATGGAAGAACAAGACTAGCTTGGGCTTCCATGGGGCTTGAAGCCCGCAAGTTGGATTCCAAGGGCCCACATGGCATATGGAAGAGATGTACTTTTGGATGCCTAGAAGAAAACTTGAGAGACATAACCTATCCCTCACATGGAATACTAATTTTCTAGGAGAGGAAAAATGTCTCATTGGAAGCTTGACGTCACATAGAAGGGCTAGGGTTTGGTGGTGACGATGTTGTTCATTGAAAAATGGACGTTTTGAGGAGAAGAATACCTTGACCATGGGAAAATGTACTAGATGAGTGACATGTGGCTTTTGGAAGCTTAACTATGCATCTCCAACTCCAACAAATTATTCCTAGTGTCAAAATGTCCCCTAAAGGGAGGATGTCATCTTACTTTAGGGTTTTCTTTTGTGTAAAAGTGAATTTTAAGTGAATTGTTTAATATTATTTTTTTTCAAGGCGTAAGATAAGGGTTGTGGACCCCTTATATTATGCTTTACCCTTGCTAATGTGTACAAACTATGTGAATGGCATTTTTTATAAATAGAGATCATAAGATCTAATTTTAAAAAACATAACTCTCCCATCTTGGAGAGGTACTTGGCTGAAATTTTCGCTACCTTTGGAATATTTCATATCTCTCTTGCTATTTTTCATGGTTTATCTTTCTATTGGTGAATTGAAGTAGTGCGCCACACTTGGAGGATGTATCTCTTGCTTTTTGGTGGAATATCCTTGGTCACTTATGATTTGATTTTGCATCTATTATGGAATTGGTAAGGAAAATATGAATTTATTGTCTTTTATTATTTCTTTCTTCCATAATTTTTCTTGGTTAAACCTTTGGAGGAGTATAAGGGCATACACCCTCCCCAAGGTCCACTTACTTGCTTTGAGAAAGGTTATTTATCACAAGGTGACTTGGAGAACTACAAGTGAGTATACCCTCCAAGTTCACTTGAGTTTCATCTACAAACCCTAGAAAGTAGAAGGGATTAAACCCCTAGGTTCCTTGTGGACCAAACACATAAAATCCAAGGTTGCATTCAAAGTCATATTATTGCTCAAGGTTTTTCCAAGAGAAGTAAAAGGGCTTACACCCACTTGTTATCTCCTAGTTGACTTAGTTATTCTTGGGAATTATGAGGGTGTACACCCCCAAGGGACTATCCTAAGTCATATTATTCTTTGAACCCATAACCCAATAGTGAGGCACTAATCATTTCATATTTTCATTGGAGATATAAAATTGTTTCTTTGGGAAGCATGAAATTTCATGATTTTGAAGTTATTCCTAGTGGAATCAAATCTATGCTATAAATACTTGCTTGATTCACTAGGGAATCTCATTTCTCCAAGTATTTCTTGATGTTGTTAAAAATTTAAGCTACATCCATTAGGTATGCAAAAAATCCTAACCAAACTCTTCAATAAATCCTAATTTAACCGTTGAAAATTGCCTAAAATATTCCCACATAATCTACTAAGTACAACGCATATTTTGGTAAGTTTTGAGCAAGATTTAGTGGTTGAATATCTTTCTGTAATATTTTTTTTACAGCCATAAGGCTGATAAATATCACTGTAGTAAACGTTTTGCAACAACCTTGTTTTTTATGCTAAAGTCTTTCCTTTTCATTCTTGAGCTAAACTAGTCTTTACTAGCTTATCTCTTGCTTATTCAACTAGAATTTTAGCATTTATTTTGCATCCCTTATTATATTTTACATGCTAATATATATATCGCTGATTATTTCTGCAATTAGGGACAACAATATTAACTTGTTTTTCCACCTAACATATTATATGCAAGTGTGTCTTTTCTTGTGTCTCGGGCATGTACAAACAATTTTGCAGGTATCCAAAGACTTGACAACCTTAAACCACCCAACGACGAGTTATCAAATCCATTTTTCTCTTTCATTATTGAGATTTAGGGGGATACTTCTCTTCCTTCCCTTCCATCCATCTCAATCCTCCCAGGCTCACTGAGATTGCCTCCCTAGAGTGACCTAGTCACCCTTGAAGCCTGAGACCTATATAGAGGTGACATTGGGTATAGTGTCCCTTAGTTGTCGCCAATTGGTGGTTGGGTCGGGATTTTCCCAACCTACAACTTGTGCGATAACACACATAATTGATCTTGAAATGAACAACAATAATGAAATCACATACACAAGTTGGAAAACAAAGTTCACTCAATTTGGGCTACCTCTCTAGGTACACTTCCAATAGATACCTTTTTTATTAATGCTCAAATGCTTTCATTTTACAATGAACTTTTTACATGTTGCTCATGTTATCCCCATTTTGTGGTTAACTAAGGATATTATGTCTCAAGTCCCTCAGGTTGCAGATATGGAGTGTCGAGAGACTACATGACTAGCAATATCATTTTGCACAGATGGATACCCTTCTCACCACCACAAAGGTCATATATTTTCAAATGGAATCCACCACACCAGCTAGCTTTTGAAAGGAAGTGGGCCTTTATCCATGAGGTGAAAGTTATGTATTATGGTGAGTATCATTTCAATACTTAAGGCATTTAAGTATGTTGTATCTTAGATTTCTTTAGATTTCATGATATATGCTTGGACACTATGCCTTTTTCCTTGATTTACCTTGGTGGTTGACATTGTGCCCTAGTAAGTGGTCTTCCTTGGGGATGGGTTTGCTACTGGGAAATCCATTGAAGATCCATTGTACCATTCCCGACCATACTTACAAATTTCCATCACTATTTCCTCCCATTTCCTTATCTCTTGGGATTTTAGGGTGTATTTACCCAAGAAGGGGTTGTCCCTCATTCTATGGGAAGAAGGGGATGAAGGACCAAAGGGATTGATGTTGGGTAAAAGATAAAAGCCTATGTATGGACCTTATATATACTTCACCTAGGGATCACCCAAGAAAGAAATGAAACACTTATCTTTGAGAAAAAAAGGGGACCCAGAAGAAATATGATTATGAATGCTTAAAAGGCTAGTTGGAGGATAGTAGGTCTCATCACAAGCTGGCCTATCATGTCCATGGATATCTAGTGGTATGAAATTACCATCATATGGTCACCAAGCCAAGGTAATGGATCTTAGTTGCATGGTTGAGAGAAAGGGGGCCTCATCATGAGCCAACCTTCTCATTTCCACTAGGTATTTGTGGGTGACACTGTCATTATCTAGACACCATGCCAGGGAAGTGGTCTTTAACTTGTCCTTAAATTTATGAAAGAAACAAAGAATGGAAAAATAACGGGCTTGGAAAAAGTGCATTTCAAACTAAGGTACCACACACCCTCTACAAAGGAACCCATGAATGAGGCACTACAACCCCTTGTATGTCATGAACCCCATGCCCATTGAGTCGTGACCCTAACGACTTCACCCAATTTACATGGATTAGAGAGGGATCTCTTGGAAACAATCCTTGACCTAGGGAAAGATCTACCAATAGGACACCTCGTCAACCCTCCCATATTCAAGATTGACAAGTCGCATAATGTCTTTGAGAACTTAATTGTTTGATATGGTAATATTTGATGCACACGCTTAGGTGGCTAATTTATTGATTTGATTTACTCATCGTGATGCTATGACTTGATATCCTTAGAGGGAGTGATTATTTGTCTTTGCAGGACCTAGTAGATGGACAATTTTGGAAGAACAAGCCTAGATTGGGATTCCATGGGGCTTGAATCCCACAGGTGTATTCCAAGGGCCCACATACTGGATGAGAGAGATGAAACCTTGGAGGCCTAGAAGATGACTTGGATGACATAACCTATCCCCCACATGCCAAACATTTTTCCTAGGAGAGGAAAAACGTCACCTTTAGAGGCATAGTGTCACCTAGGGGGGTTAGGGTTTCATAGTGAGGTTGATATGCATTGGAACAAATAATTTTTTAGGGGTTTGAGGCTTTGACCATGAAGGAAGTGACTTGGATTCTTGACATGTGGCTTTGGGAAGCCTTTCTACACTCCATGACCAAAAAAATTCTCCTAGTGCCAAAACGTCCCCTGAAGGGGTGGCATCTTTATAAACTAGGGTTTTCTTTGTGCAAAAAGTGAAATTAAAGCGAATTTATTAATATTAATTTGTAAAAAGGGGAAATGTTATGGTTTTTGACCCCTAGTCTTGTGTTTTACCCTAAATTATGTGGACAAACTATCTTAGTGACATTTTGTATAAATAAGAGATCATAAGATCTCATTTTAACATAACTCTCCCTCTTATGAGAAGTACTTGGACTAAAATTTTTGCTACACTTGGAGTATTTTGCCTCTTGTGCTATGGAATGAATGTATTTTGGCTATGGTTGTTGATAATGATGATGCGCTATCCCTTGGAGGTCATTTCTAGCTTATGGTGGTGGTTTGCATTGGCATGTTAAGGTTTTTTCTTGAAATGGTATGGTTCTTTACTTTGTTATTATCATTGGTAATTAAATTTAAGGTTGTTTTGGCCAAGGATAGATAGGGAGTATAAGGATATACACCCCTATCCTAGTTTCCACCATTATTACTAAGATTTTAAAGTTATTTGCAAGGGTTTTGTTGAGGAAGTAAGAGGATTTACACCCCTCAATTTCAAACCCTAGCTAGGATACTTACCTTGGGAAGTAAGAGGATTTACACCCCCAAGGGATTAGTAGTCCTAGATATTTCTTTAAGACCACATTAACCCATAACTAAAGGAACTAATCTTGCATTGGAGATATAAATTGCTACATTGGGAAACATGAAAGTTTTAAGTTTTCATCTTCTCTCACCTGAGTTTTTTTCCCCTAGCATTGAGATACATTTCCTCATTGAGGCATCCCATTTCAACCACAAATTATTGTTTATTTAGTAAAAATAACCTACATCCATTAAGTCTTCTCTAACCCTAGCTTACTAACCCTAAGTATCTCCTAAACTAACCCTAGACTAGGCCTAAAAATATGCCCTAACCTTCTACTAACCTAGGCACACTTATTGAGATAACTAGGGGCTGATTTGATTGGGTAAATTTTCTTAAATAACTCTTGGTTTGATACAGCCATAAGGCTCGTAATTTCACTGCAAAAACCCTAACCTAAAGTCGCCCATAACTTGTGTTTTCACCATCAAAAGTTGCTAAGAATTTGCCAATTTATTCTACTTTCTTTGATACAATTTTTGAGTGGTTTCTTTGCAAGTTTTAGTGGCTGATTTCAATGCTTTCATAAAAAAAATTCTACATCCATAAGGCTGAAAAATACTTCTGCATAAATTTGTTATGACAACAATAGTTTATTGCTAAAGTCTCATGCTATAGATCATGAAATTCTCTAGTGATTATCTAGTTTGTTTCAAGCATATTTCATTTGACTTTGAGAAATATTTCTAGCATCTTTAGTACTTGTTTTATTGCTGATATATACTGTCATTTATTTCTGCAAAACAAGGACAAAAATCATAGCTTGCTGATCCAACTAACGTATTATACTGCATAGTGGTTTTCCTTGTGTCTCGGGCATGTACCAACTTCTCGAAAATTCATCCAAGGATTTGGCAACCTCAAAAAAGACTAAGACTCATTATCACCCTTCCTTTTACATATAGAATATTGACCTCTAGGGGCTTCACTCTTTCCATTTGCATTTTCCTCCTCCATTCCCCCTAGGGTCACCAAGATCACCTCCCTAGAGTGACTTAGTCACCCTTGAAGCGTGGGACCTATATCGAGGTGACATAAGGTATAGTGTCATCAAGTTGTCACCACTTGGCATCGCTTACGGGGAGGATTTTGAATCCTCTTTGGAACCCTAACAACACTTTGGCAAGATATCCCAAAGCCTTTCCCCTAGCTTTCTTGGTGACTCCAGCCAAGGGACGTTCCCTTCCCACCTTTCTTGGTGAGATTGCACTAAAGCTCATTTGGCGACTCCACCATGGGATATACTCGAAAGGGGCATTACCAGACCCCAAATAAAGAATTTTCCAAGGGCTGTAAAACCTTACCCAAAAACAATAAACCCCTCACTTCTCCCATCCCCCATGATTTTTCATCTACTTCTCCTAACCATTCATACTCGCCTTATACCTCCACGCCTCCACGCTTACCCATACCCACCTCACTAAAATCTACATGGAACATGTAGGCCAAAGAGGCACACAAACCTTTGGACATAACAAATATCCTAGATCTCCTCATAAACTCCCAAAGGACTTCAAGGCGTGGCTACCCATCTTTTCGGGAGAAGATCCCACTACACCTGAAGATCACTTATATTTTTTTACGTAATCTAGAGTCTTATCACCAACATGAGGATATCTTGATGAAGCTATTTGCTTATAGTTTTGTTGGCAGGGCCAAGGATTGGTTTGATAGTATTTCCCTAGGAAAATTCACAAATTGGGACCTCTTTCAAGAGATTTTCACCGAAATATTTGGAAAGAAGAGAGATTACCAATCCTTGTATAATCATCTTCATAATTGCAAGATAAAGTCAGGGGATAATATAAAGGATTTAAATGATAGGTTTAACACCCTTGTAAGACATTTCCTTTAAGAGTTAAAACCTTCCAAAGCTACCATCCTCACATCTTACATATCAAACATGAAAGACCCGTATGGGGTATTGATTGGGAGGAACCCTGCAACTTTATTCAAGGCTCAAGAGAGAGCATGTGAAATAAATGAAAACTTAGCCTCCTCTCTCATACAAGAATAAGAATGTCTTAAAGAGACTCTTCAAATTAATTAGATCAATGACTTTGCCTCACCAAACTTTCCCTTAGATGTTAGAACTTACCTGGAATAGGAACATGACAAAAAATTTGAATGGGTAGCTTGTCTCATGATCAATATTTTAGAAGATGAAAGGGAGGTAACATTAGAAAAAACACCTTGCCCACTGAGTGAGATTTTGGACTTCGAAAAAATATAGGAAGAAGAACAAGTTGAAGAAGAGTTCCCGCAATACATTCGACAAGTTTTTAAAGAACCTCTCCAAGAGAGGAAAATTAAAGACATCAAACATAAAGTTTATTTCCCAAATAAGACCAAAGGTGACAGTATTGTGGATCATGTCAACATAAACCGTCATGTTCTAGAAGAAGGAATACACAACACCTTTATTTTGGAAAACTCTCTTTGTATTGATGAAGAAAAAAGTGAAGAACCCATTAAATAGGGCGAGGGCCCTTAACTGTCCTCTGAAATTTGTGGTAAGAAATTAATAAAAATTGGTTGGTTTCATAACCAAACATGCACCATAGGTGGATTGGTTAAAGCGTAGTATTATATATGGCAGGTCGAGGGTTTGAGCCCCACTGACCACCATATATTTCAGTGTTTTTGGTGTTGTATGGTTATACATTGTTATAACCATATATATATGGTTATACCCATTGCATATTTGTTAAGCCACTCCTGTGGATATAGCAAGGTTATATGTGTACAAAAAACCAAAGGCTAGGGTCAAGGGATTAGGCCCTTGGCCCTTTTTCCACCCAATCAAACTTCAATACAAATTCAAATATAATAATTTCCATATCATGTATGTTAAGACTCATTGTATGGTGCGTTGGTAATGGAGGCTATGTTAGACCATTGGGAGGTTATGGAGGTTGTGGGATTGAACCCCATCGACTCCATAATTTTACATAACCATACCATAGGAAAATGGGAGTTTTCCATGTGGCGACCTCTCATTGGCTCATCCTTACCACTTGTCAATATGTGATTGGTCCAACTGGACTGTACCTTGCCCAGTCAACTTCCAACTCATCTAGTTAGTCCACTTGGAATATTGGAGTGTGGCCACATCATCTATACAATTGTGCAATGTGTCACCCTTGCAATGATGACATGAGTTACCCTTTTACCCCTTTGACTTTGACTTTGACTTTTTTGACTTGAAATTTGACTGCTCATAACTTTTGCATATGAAATTCGTTTGAGGAAAAATTTGCATTGTTGAAAAGATAGCACCAAGCTCTATGCATTGATGGAGTTTTAGATAGAATTTGGGACAATCAAGTTTTGAGCATTTATGAACCATTATGGACCTATTTGGACGTTATGAATCCTCCTAGACCTCTATGACCATTCTTGGATCCTCCTGGATCATTCCTCCCCATTGGACGACTTTTGGACCACAAAAAGTTTTAATTACTCAACAATTAAGTGTGGGTAGATTTCCCTCACCCTTTCGATCTCCATCCATTTTTATTTACTTGGTTTTACCCCTTTAATACCAACTCGAACATATTCCAAATCAACTCACTGTGAAGTTGTGATCCTTCTGTTGAGAATGACATATTCTTGTAGCTCGTCCAAATATTCTTGAGCAAAACCATCAACTGCTGGAACCTGAATACTTTCATCTTCTTCCATAATCATAGGAGGCTCATAAAGCTTCAAATTTTCAACATTTACCTCTGAATACATTTGAATGTAGGCTAGTATATCTAAACGAAAGGCATTAGTACCAATATTCTCCAAGATATTGAATGGACCATATCAGATTGGACTTACCTTTTTACCTTCATCTTTCATTCTATATTTGCTAATATGTAATCATACTTGATCATCGACTTTAAACTGATGATGAACTCGATGTTTATCATTCCTTGCTTATACTTGTCTTGTCTCTTCCCCAATTGTTCCTATACTTCTTGATGTACCTGTTGAATCTTTTGAATGAACCTTTTATCTTTATTTGTATCATCATGTCCATCTTCTTTACTTGCTTCTCCAAAGACAAATTCCATAGGTGTCTTAGGCAAGCACCCAAAACATACTTCAAAAGGTTCTTTTTGAGTATATGAATGCATGGAATGATTATAGGAATGTTGTATTTAAGGAAACTGTTCATCCCATAATTTAGGATGCTTGCTACAATATCCTCGAAGTAGTTGTACCACTATTCTATTTACCACCTCTGTCTGTCCATTTGTCCGCGGATGAAAAGTTGTGCTCTTATTCAACTTAGTGTCCATTAGCTTACATAAATGAGACCAAAACTTTCCCAAAAAGAGAGGGTCTCAATTTGATATTATAGATGTAGTAATTCCAAAATGAAACCATACATTAGCAAAGAACATCTATGTTGTATGTTCAGCCATGACATGTTTCTTGCATGGAATTAGAATACACATCTTGATGAATCTGTCCACCACAACATATAGATAATCATGAACTATCCTGGGCATCACCAAACCCCCTACAAAGTCCATGGAGATACATTCCCTTGGTTGAGAAGGTATTGGAAGTGGTGTATATAATCCTAGCTTTATGTTGCTAGGCTTACTTGTGGCAGACATAACACACACTTTGATATACTTGGAAATTGTCTCATTCATCCGAGGCCAATAATAATACCTCTGTAATTGTGATACTATATTACCAACCCCAAAATGACAGAGATGAGATATGTATGAGCTTCTCTTATTACATTTACTCTTTCATATCTTGGTATACATATTTTTCCAAGATGATATAACAAAAGTTCATGCATATATTAATATGATTGTTAATTGTCATGAGTTAATGCATCGCATACTTCTTTAAAATCTTCATCCCTAGCATATTACTATGCATACATTTCATGTGCTAAAGGATTATACCCGAGTAAGGATGCATTAATTACTAGTCTTGACAACATATATACAACATTATTATGAATACCCTTCTTATACTTGATTACCAAATGAAACTTCTATAGAAAACTCATCCACCTAAAGTGTCGTGACTTTTTGGACATGCATTTTGGATACAGTTTTGGGGAAAATACTAAGTATGGAGGAGGTGTGTAGAAGCATAAGAAATAAGAGAAGGCAAGAGAAGAGTGGGAAGTAAAGGTGCATTCAGGATTGGAGTGCGCAGTAAAATCATACTTGGAAGAGAATAAAGAAAGATAATAAAGTAGGAGAATAAAGAATGAAGATAAAGTGGGCGAAAAAGAAGGACAACAGTTTAGCATGAAAAAGTAGAGAGACACACAAAATAAGGAAGAACATCAAACAAGAAGGTGAAAGCATCATGCAGATGCAAAAACAGGAAAAGCACGCCCAAACAAGGAGTCAACATGAGTTGTAATGAGTCAAAATGAGTTGTAATTGGGTTTTGGGGATAAGCAAGTAGGGTTTTGCTCCATATAATCCATGTATAAATATGCAATGGGTTGGGAAGAAAGGGGTTCATGAAGAGAGTGAGAGAATAAAATAAGAGTGAGAGAGAGAGTCTATTTCTGAAGGTTTAGGGAGATTTTTGCAGAGAGAGGCTTGCACTGTAGAGTAGTTAGGCAAGATGGAGAGAGAGATATCATGATATATCTATTGTAAGTGTAGTGTGTAAGCCTAAGACGATTGTAGGAAGAATAATAAAAAAATTAGTCATTTTGGACGTAGCCTAAAGTTGGGTGAACCACGTTAATTATTATGTGTACTTGTCTTTTTATCTTATTGATCATGAATGTTCTCTTTATGCCTATTAGACTAGATCTGTTTACTATCCATTCACTGTGTAGTAGTTATGAATGTTACAACAAATATTTTATGTTGCAAATTGCAGTATAATGGTGCTATATAATTGAATTCACCAATTCATCAAGGAATAACACATAGGATAATGCACACATAGTATATAAGTAAGAATGAATAAGACGGTCACCCCCCATCCCCTCACTACTATAGAAACTTGGTTCCTACAGCCCCAATAGATGCCTTATGTGAGACTTCACTTTCATGCAGGTGATGTCAAAAGGGATGGTGTCTGAAGGGTTTTGTTGGTTAGATAACTTGAACCCAGGGTATTACAACCACACACCAACATGACTGTTGTAGCTTGGTTTGTGACTGCAAATATTGTAATGGTTGATGATTGGTATGAATTATTGTCTACTTTCCCATTAATTAATGCTTCCATTTCTTTACACTTTGTACCAACACATAAAATTTCTTATCATATGTTGGATAGTTAATCACGACTTGAGTGAAAGTCTCAGAATGATAACATATAGGTTTACCTCATTGCATTAAGATTGCACCCATGGCATATCTTCTTGCATCGGTTTGAATCTCAAATGGTTGTTGAAGATCTGGTAGTGCCAAAATCGGTGTGGTGCTTATATTTTCCTTCAATGTATTGAAGGCTTTATCAAATCAGTGTGGTGCTTATATTTTCCTTCAATGTATTGATCCACTATCAAATAAAGTATCTACCTTGGTATGCTTGACTATAACTCTGACATGAAAAGACTCACTTCTCTTCTTTTGATTAGTATCACTTTCCATTTTGGCATATTGAACTGAATAATTCGAATTGATATCTGATATACCTTTGCTTCCTATGGCCATGCTATTAGATTCATGTCCAAAATCTGACCCTAAATCATGATGAGCTAATGCAACAATATTTTGCTTCCCTTTTTCCTTGAATTTATTTGGTCGTAATTCTGGATGCAACTTCCAACACTGTGATTCCTTATGTCCCTTTTTCTTGGAATGGGGATATGTAGGTATTCCCTCATCTTGCTTCACTGTAGCCAATTTCTTATTCCATTTACCTTTCAGTTTCTTCTCAAACTTGAATGGATTCTTATCTTCGTTCACATGCCTACCCTTACTAGCCTCTAGGTGTGTAGATTGTACTGACACCTTATCAATGTTAGTAGGGATAAATGATAGAATAGTATGGAGAAGATATGAGTGCATGTCACCAATATAATTCAGAAGAGTTTCATGAGTATACAATGAAATCCCTAGTGAAAATGCATTTTTTAAATTCCTTTGTATATGCCTAAATATTCTAGTCTTTACCCTTTCTTATATGCTGACATTTGATCATTGTCATTTGCGTATGTGCTAGTGGATAAAATTGTTTTCTTATAGCCTTAGTAAACTTATCCCATGAAGATATTACTTTACCCTTTTAAATAAGATCAACTTGCATATTACTCTCCCACCATATTAAGGTAGTGCCACTTAGTTGAAGAGAATCTAATTGTATCTTTGCAGCCTCATCCTCTATTTGCTTGATCCATTTGTCCAGTTTCTCAAACTTCAATTCTCCATCATAGGTCGGTAATTCAAACTTAACATTTAAGTTTAATAATGGAATATTATGATCATACTTCTTAGAGGACTTCTTTCAATAAGAAAAATGTTTACTCGCTTCAGAAGAAATTGATGATGATGATGAGGATGGTGAAGGAGGATCTCAA
Source organism: Picea engelmannii (assembly GCA_009831015.1). Taxonomy (NCBI): domain Eukaryota; kingdom Viridiplantae; phylum Streptophyta; class Pinopsida; order Pinales; family Pinaceae; genus Picea; species Picea engelmannii. The sequence continues at coordinate 2,644,874 of ML776967.1, read as the reverse complement.
AGTACACCACCTTCACCTCCTCCTTCTTCTTTTACTGATGATTCTCCGCTTACATGATTTTGAATTATTCATTCTAACTCATCCATTATTTATTTCAATGATTGAAGCATAGCTCTGATCTCTTCATGGATCATGGGATGGTCTTCTTCTTCTCCCTTTTCAAAATCCATATTATGTCTTCTAAATCTCTTTCCATATTCAGACTTATAACTTGCAAGTTTTCCTTTACCAAGTTTGAGTTTGGATCTTGTAAGCATTCACTTGCAAACACTTGTCAAACCTTCTATGATACCAAGTTGATATGAAATATCCTTAGATTCTTATTAATCTTTTAGTATGTAAAAAACATCTACTTGACATTCAAAATAAAATGATCACTTGACTATATGCAAATTACATGTGAAAAACGTATCTAACTAAATCCACTTTTATGATAAAATGACTTGCAAATAATTGAGCTTGAAATGAACAACAATAATGAAATCACATGCAAGTTCGAAAATGGAGTTCACCCAATTTGGGATACCTCTCCAGGTCCACTTCCAATAGATACCTTTTTTATTAATGCTCAAATTCTTGCGTTTTACAATGACCTTTTTACATGTTGCTCAAGTGCAGAAACATAATGCACTGTTTGATTCCTTGTGAAAAATCATGCAAAATGAGTATAAAATTCTCAAAATTTTGTCAAGGTACCTTTTGACATGCTTTATGGTGTATCCTCACAAATTTGGTATCCTTAGACATGAATGATGAGACTTAACTCTGCATTAATGTGTGTACAACCTTGGTCTACATGCCCATTAAATATGGTGCAGACCCTTAACCACCCTCCAAAATTCGTGGTAGGAAATTACAAAAAAATGGTTGGTTTCATAACCAAATCCACACCATAAGAGGATTTGTTAAGGCATAGTATTATATATTGCAGGTCGGAGGTTCGATCCCCACTACCCGCCATATATTAGAACATTTTTGGTGTTGTATGGTTATACATTTTTATAACCATATATATGGTTATACCCATCGCATATTTGTTAAGCCCATCCTGCGGATATAGCAGGATTATATGGTGTAAAACGAACCAAAGGCTAGGGTTTGAGGTCTTAGGCCCTCGACCCTTTTTCCACCCAATCAAACTCCAATACAAATTCAAATATAATATTTTCCATATGTATGTTAAGACTCATCGTATGGTGCATTGGTAATGGAGGCCATGTTAAACCTTTGGGAGGTTATGGAGATCGCGGGTTTGACCCCCATCGACTCCATAATTTTACATATCCATACTAATATAGGCCAATGGGAGGCCTATATTAGTATGGGTTTGACCCACATGGTGGCCTGTGATTGGCTCCTCCTTGCCACTTGTCAATATGATATTGGTCCAACTGGACTGTACCTTCCTTAGTCAGCTTGCAACTCATATGGTTAGTCCACGTGGAATATTGGGGTGTGGCCACATAATTTATATGGTTGTGCCACATGTCACCCTTATACCCCTTTGAATTTGACTTTGACCTATTTTACTTGAACTTTGACCGCTCATAACTTTTGCATAAAACTTTGTTTGAGGCGAAATCTGCACTGTTGGAAAGTTATCGTCAAGATCTATGCATTGATGAAATTTTAGAGAGAATTTGGGATGGTCAAATTTTGATCATTTTTTAACCATTCTAGACCTCTGTGGAAGTTTCAGATCCTCCTGGACCTCTATGAGCATTCTTGGATCCTCCTAGATCACCTGTGAATGTAGAAATGTTTTCATTCTTGTGCTCCATATCTCATATTTCAGACCATTCCAACCATCAAATATTGGTGTTCCAATCTTAGTGTACTCGATGATATTCCTTCGAGTGATTAGACTATTTTATGAAGAACCTCACTCTGATACCAATTTTTGGAATACTGAGGGGGGGGGGTGAATCAGTATGAGAACTTTTTACCACTTTCAATCACATATATAAAATTCAAATTTATCAATAGAATTCAATATCTTATCACTTATGTACTCAGTATATTATTGCATCATAAACAATATCATTCATCAATGCATAATAAACAACCACATATACACAATACACCAGAATTTAGGTGGAAACCCAAATGGGAGAAAACCATAGAATGATTTCTTATACATATCAAGAATACATTCACAGGAAGCACCAAATTCCCAATTCTCCAACACCAACTGGAAGGAGGCTCCAACACCCTATTTATAGGCTCCAACCTGAAGGAATTTACAACTACTTGAATTCTTCAGCTACAACTAGAAGGAGGCTCCAACCGCCTATTTTATAGGATCCAACCTGAAGGAAGATCCAACTCCTTGTGTTCTCTGGCTCAAACCAAAAGGAAGCTAGACCCCCTAATTTGCAGGCTCCAACCTGAATGAAGCTTCAAATCCATATGTTTATAGGCACCAATCAAAATGAGGCCATGACCCCCTTTCCTTGCCCTGTCCTTCCACCCTGAAATATAAGTGTAGGCTTAACCTATCACTACCTATGATACTCTCACTACCACTATCACTAATACATCAACTTGTTACTGTCACTGTCACATCAAATTGTAACTGATGATAAAACGATCATCCTATCACTTGTATACCATCATTACTCAACTATAACCAGATCCACTCACATGGATACCAAAACCATCATCAATATTTGCATCAAACCATATGCAAGAAAAAGTATGTTCTATATCCATACACCATGTACCATAACATGTACCATATCATTCATAAACCATGTACCAAAACCTATACCATATCATGCATCAACCATGTACAAAACATGTACCATATCATGCATCAACCATGTACCAAAACCTGTACCATATCATGCATCAACCATGTACCAAAACCTATACCATATCATGCATCAACCATGTACCAAAACATGTACCATATCAACCATGTACCAAGATATTCTATAAACCATGTACCATGAGATGTGCCTCATCCATATACCATATCACTCGTGATATGTCTCAATCATGCCATACACCATGTACCATAATATATGCTAAGAGAAAGTACCATAACATCAATGATGTTCCTCAACCAAGTACCATAAGATGTGATAACATCACCATGATATATACCAAACCAGATACCAAGATGGCCAGGATATCCTTCTAACAATGTACCATAACATCACCAAGGTGTACCTTATCATGTACCATCTTCACCAAGACATGCCTCAATCATGTACCATAACCTCACCAAACATAACCCTCAAACATGCATATAGACATACCTTTAAACTTGTAGTCACCCTCGTGTATCAAATCTTAGACATACATACCTTTTTGGGCATCAACAACCTCATAGAATAATCATTCCTTAGATATGCCTTAGCCTCATTGGACGAATACTGTGCTCATGTGAGGCCTCGTGTGATGGGCACTAACTAACCCATGGGGGTGCCTTGCAAGACACCAATAGTCTAACCTGTGGAGGTAAGCCAAACTAGGGTTTCTTAGAAAACCTTGATCTCCTCTGCAATCCCAAAACTTTGGCCTTCTCACTTCATTCATTGCCTCAAATTCATTCCCTCATATTTTCCAAATAGATTAAGTGTTCTCACATAGAAGATATTCAATAGAGTTGTGTGTATACAAATGAGAGGCTTCTTGAAGTGTATTTATTATTTTTCTAAGTAACTTCTTTCCTTATCTTTAGGGCTTATTGTTATAACTTTTTTACCCTTAATTAATTACTTGTAACATCTTGTTATAACCATTTATGGGATTCTTAACCATTCTTCAGGGTTTCACACTTCATGACCTCATAACTTCTCAAATGTGAGGAACTACGCGACGTACCACCAACCGTTGGAAACAAAATGATGAGGACTATCCATCTATGAGTTTGTTACCTGCATTTACACTGTCCTTCATGTAATTATTCCACAAACAACTTTGAGCTTCATGACCACACCTATGGAGCTTCTTGAAGACTTCTTCAAATGCACCCATCACATATGTTGACATCAATGACAACCATTTATGTTGAAATCAATGAAAACCAACTTACCATCAAGTCCATCGTAAGAGAAACTAACCTACGACAAACAAGGATCGCAATTGACCAATGTCGACAACCATTGTCATCGTACATTCATCGTACCATCAACCAAGTTTTTTCGTATGTGCATCGTACCATCGATGAATGTTCCTCATAAGATCATCAGGATTCCATTGAAATATCAACAATGTACTAATGAACCTACTATGCTTCTGATGGTTTTTGGGTCGAAAGGAAAACATTAATCTAGTCAAACCATTGACGAACTATGTCGTCGATGGTCTAATGAAGGGTTATTAATTAAAATAATAATAATTTGTATCATGACAATCATCTACATTGTGATATTTTTTATGCCTTGTGCTCATGAAATCCCATGAACTGAGATAACACTACAAGCATAACCAAAATGATCAATTAATTGATGGATTCAAATTCAACTAATTGTCAATTTATGTGGGATTTCTCAATTATAACACAAAATCGTACTATGAAAAGACTAAATTATACTATGGGTCAATGACATAAAAAGATAATGTAATTAGACAATAACATCCACCTATCTCAATTATATTACAAAATAATATATTGTCCTTTGATATATTATAAAATAATATATTGTCCTTTGAGACATTATGAAATAATATATTGTCCTTTGATGCCTGATCATTGCTAATGAAAAATTTGAAGTCCTTAAAGGATTAACCCATTATTTGTGCAACAAAAATTCTAATAACATTGAGCCACAATTGTGTTTCTCTCAAAAAGTTAAGGGCCAAGGAGAGAATAATGTTGAAGTCGTAACTTCCCTTAGACTCTCAAATGTCTACACATAAAATTTTAGACATAGTAATAAGTATTAAGTGGTTTTAAAGGTATAATATTTTTTTTAGTAAGAGGTAAGTACAATATCACTCAACTAATATGAGAATGCCAACATACTAGGAAGTATATCTCAACACTATGAGGATATACTCAAGAACCAATATCTATAGTAATAGACCCTGGATCAAAACTAAGGCATCAATAACTTTGCTAGTTTTATTTCCAAGTTAACTTCATGTTCTAGGTATAAGTATGTTTTCATATAAACCCATTTAGTCGACAAATGCAAAGCATAGCATAAATTACTCCAACCAATATGTTACAAATTGCATCACTACTACATATGGGCAGATTATTCCACGAAAAGTTTCCATGCTTCTACTAGTTTCATATTTTTTTTTAGAAAGGGAGAGATTTTCGTCGATATTGCCACGAAAGTTCATCGCAATATCCACGAATTTTGTTTTACCTCTTGTCGGGATTTTCATCGCAATAGCGACGAAATTTCGTGGCAATATCGACGAACATTTTGCCTATCTCATTGGTCAGTTCTAATGGCTAGTTGACTATTTGATCTATATATACGCGACTTTAAGAGACTTTGTGACACAATCGCTATAGTTGCGACACTGTTCTTGGCTTTTGTTTGAGCTGTTTATTTTTTCCGTCACCCACCGGTTGAACAAATCCAATTCTTGATCTACATAGCTCAGATTTTAAACTTGCAAGGTTAGTATGTTATTTTTGTTCAAATGTCTAAATTTCATTCAGCTTGTTTTTTCCTTGATAATATATTATAATATGTGTAGTACCATATTTCATGTCTTTGGTTTTTGGATCTAGTTAGTATATTCTATGGAAAAGGGTATGTGGATTCCATAATATTCTAGGTTTATGGAATCCACATACCCTTTTCCCTTCAATTGTAGCTATAATCTCTCTCCCTTTTCATTGATAAAGATATGGAATTTCTCTTGAAACTCAACCCTGATCAGTGAAACCCGAGGCTAAACGTTGTGGTTGACGTGATCGGGTGTGTACATCTGGACAGTGGAGAAAGTGCAATCATCAATCATTAGGAGATGAAACAAAGTCTCAAAATACAAAGTGTATTCTTACATTTACTACACATAGAATGTCAGTAACATCAATCATTATTTGTACTTTTAAATAATACGTGGCTATTTGTGGATTTTTTAAAAAACAAATAATTTAATTTTTTTAGTTGTGGTTAATTGTCACCTCCAACCAAGGGAAATTAGTCAATTCATATTTTTTGACTTTTGAATATTTAAAAATAAAAAACTATTTTTATTTATACATAAAATTCTCATTAATAAATATTTATTGAAAAACATCAAAATGATTTTGACTTGAAATCGATTGCTATATTCCCTACTTTAGCAGGGACTAATAAGATACATAAACACTAACCCTAAAATTATGTTAGGTATATATGTCGTTATTATATAAAGAAAACATTTGTACACATATGACCTTATTATAAAGATGTTATCTATGTCGTCATGATGTTGATCTTCTACACATATGATCACCCTATTATAAAGATGTTGACCTTATTATAAAGATGTAGGTCACTGTAAATAAACATTTCATAATCGAAAGGAGTAGCTAAAATATAAAAAATTGACAACTTAATGTTTGGTATGGTGTAGGTAAGACAATTACTTGTCAGGACAA
>ML776967.1:2606143-2622356 GCA_009831015.1 Picea engelmannii | reverse complement strand
ATACAAGTTTTGTAAGGTTTTAACCATTTGCCAAAATTTGAGCTAGATGTAGGTAATCCCTTATATTCTTCAAGTACATAAGAGTTTAACTTTAGAGCTATGGTCAAATAAAAAAAAAATGTTGAGATACCATTCACATTTAATTTTAAGTGCATACCGAATCAAAATGTTGCAGGATACCATTCACATGAAGTCTGGGCTTTGTTGTGACTTGGATCCATTGACAAGGATTATAAAAGCTTATGATTTGAGTGATTTTTTTTTTTGTTTTCCCAACAAATAATTCATGTAGTACTTCAATGCCTAAACTATGATGTAAAAATCCTTATCTTATTTGGGGTATATTATGATTGCACCAACAAAAGTTTCAAGTGCTATGTTATCCAACTCCTTCATTGTATCAAAGGTTCCCCCATTATGTATCATGTGACATTTGCTTTGATTTCAAATGAAATTGCAAGCTTCATTAGATTTAATATTGATGCATTACAATTCTTTCATGTCAAAGCTTCAGTTACTTGGTTTTCAACTGCAATGAATTGAAAGGTTATACTTGCCTTTTCTAATGTGCATTGAATAGACACTTCATTCCTAAATAATTTGCTAACCCCATGAATTACCTTGGTTCAATTAAATTATCTGGGATGAACCAATTTACAACGCATTTTATATTTCTTAGGTCAATACAAAATTAACATCCTCTAACCAAAATCCATACACAACAATAATTGTTTTCCAAGCTCATATTTCTTCATGTTGGCTTGTAATTAATTGTGTTGAAGGGTTAAAAATATCATCTCCAAATGTTTCAAATGATCTTCACAAATCTTGCTAAAAGTCAAAATATCATCCAAGGAGGCTACAATAAACAAGTTCGAGAAATGGTCTTAAGATATCATCCATCAATCTTAGAATTGTTGTCATAGTATTGTGTAATATAAATTGCATAATGACTCACTCATGCAATCCATGTGTTTTTTTTTAAAGTAATATTCCAAATTATTCTTTGTGTATATTGTCATATTGGTATCCTTACTTCTAATCCAACTTCATGATAACACATGCTTCCAATATTTGGTTGATTAGTGTCTTGATTATTTGTAGGGGATATATATATATATATATATACTATAATCTTGTTCAATATAAAAGATCTACACGTTTTCTCTAACATCCATCTTTCAATAGAATATTACAATATTACAATATATAATATATTAGAATATTAGAATATTACAATTGTATACCATATTACAATGTAATACGGTAATGTCATGTTACAATGTAATATGGCATTACCATATTACAATGTAATATGGTAATCCCATATTACATTGTAACATGGCATTACCGTACTACAATGTAATATGGTAATGCCATTTTACATTGTAACATGGCATTACCGTATTACAATGTAATATGGTAATGTCATATTACATTGTAACATGGCATTACAGTATTACATTGTAATATGGTATACCATATTACAATGTAATATGGTGATACCATATCTTGTGTAATTTAAAAAAAAAAAAATTAAAGTCATCGTCGCAATATCGACGATAGTTCGTCGGAAACAAATTTTTATTTTGAACAACCGTGAAAATAGGGACAAAAATTCATCGCAATTTTCCACAGTTTTTCGTCACACATACAACATCTACATCGTAAGTTTGGTCTTGAGATACAATTTCGTCGCCATTTCCATGGATTTTCATCGTAAGTTGCCACGGTTTTACATCACACATACAACATCTGCGCCGTAATCTTTTGTCTTGAAATAAATCTTCATCACAATTGTGATGAAGTTTCGTCGTAATTGCCACAGTTCTTCGTTGTAATTGCGACGATGCATAGGGTTAACCAATCTTGATGGTGATGACACATGGAGATCTAATTTCGTCGATGTTTCCACACACACTTGGATTGTGGATATAACGATGAAAATATAGCGACGAAAAAAAGTCTCGGCTTTCATGGAAATTGTGACAGATAAGTGTGGCAATATCAACGAAAAATAGTCGCAAATTTGGTCATATGTACTAGTGCATGTACTAGAAAATAAAACCAAAATATGAAGAACTAAATATCATCTAAACAACAAATTATGATGTTCACAACAATTAGAAGGAAATGTTTCACTAAACTTCTCAAACATTATTAACGAGGACACAATCTCTCAATAGAGTAAGAATTGAAGACAAAAACTTCAACATATAGCAATGCTAGTGATACATTTCACACATTTATCAATTACATTCTCAAACAAACTCTCGGCCAAATGTAGGACAACCATTTCAGGAGAACATTCAATTCCATGCAATTCCATACATAATAAGTATATATGCATATTCTTAAGAAAATTCCCAACAATGTAGAACACAAATACATAACCTTATAATTAAAAATTACACAAAACAACTAGAATGGCTATGCAACTTCAGCTTAAATGACCCAACTATAACTAAATAAAAGAGAGAATGAGACAGTCCATTCATAGGACACCATGCAAAAAGGAATCAAATAATACAATGGTGTTGTAAATCAGTGTATGAAGATAATGGTAAAACTTAAAAGAAATTAAACTAACCTCAATCTCTCCTTTCACCCCAACTTCTTCCAGATCTTCATGGCATGCTACCTCTTCCTTTGTTTCATCATCCTCCCACCCTCCCTACATTATAAGAAAACTAGATTTACAAAAAACATAACAAAGCCACTATTATGTTGCTAAATAATCATATAATAGATGCATCAAAGGAAAATAACTTAAGTGAACAACCTGTCATGGTGTTAGATATCTTAAACTGAACAAGAACTAAACTTGTGATAGTTGAATGGTATATTTAATTAGTAACAACTAGAACTTGGGCATCTCCTTCAACTTGTAAAACAAACAAGAATTTGTCAAGAAAATATCAAGAAATCAACAAGCAGTGCTCTACTACAAAATGTAATATTGATTTTTATCTTGAAGGTGCACAGGGGATTGATATGGAAGGAATCACTTGATAAGAAAATGTGGCAGCACTAAACTTGAAACTCTTTGGGAAGTTGTTTCTACTTATCCTTGGAGAATAAGTTTATGTTGCATTAACTTCTCCACTCATCAGGAGAAGGAGGAGGAGATAGAGTAAAAGTTGGAAACAGATGCAGGGGAATGAGCTTAGAGCTTGAATTCCTAACTTCTTACTTCTTACCATTGCTTTGAGTGATATGCCCAATAATTTATATAAGTTTATGACAATTATGCTCAACAAAATTGAAAGACATCCATTGTTAAATTGACATACCATCACATGTTATGTCAATTTTTTTTGTTGCCATCTTACATCTTACCTGGGACATCAAACTGACATTAAATTATAGGTCCCATTTGTCCAGGTTGAAAACAAAGAAAACAAATTTTGATAATGAATTGTATGCCACACTTTTTAAATGTGCCACAACCCACCTACCTACTATGGTCAGTCTTATAACTACCATGACATAATTCCATTGTTGGATTTTTGTTATTAGGGTTGATTAAGTTCCAATTTTCATAAGGCCAGTTCAACCACCCTAATTGATATATTACCACCAGAGTTGGTTGGCTTTGTAGTTGAATAAATGTATAAACAATATAACAAGACATGTACATAAATATAACCTTTTGGTTAAAGTATTTATGTAGTGTATAAATATATGTTATTAGTTTCCATTATTTCTATAATAATAATGCGAATAGGTTATTAGTATGACTACAAATACAAAAAAATGTTTTCTATTAGACTAACAATTTTCGTTCTTGTCTTTTATATGATGGGTAATGCTACTCTCATTGAATCACCCTAGTACACAAAATTTAGTAAAAATAAAAATGTACCATACCTAAAATATTGGTTTGGGTTTTGAAGATATGAATGTTTCTAAAGGATCTCATTGGTTCGGTACAAGACCCAATGCAATGAAAATCCAATAATAGAGACATCTTCCTACTATGGAGATGGTACTGAAAAAGTGATCAACTAGGTCCTTATTTGTTCAATCCAAAACTTGAGTCTCAAAACCATTATATTAACCCTGACATGAATAGCAGGGACTGCAACCCCACACCTAGGTTCACGTGAATTGATGCACCATAGAGTAGATTCTTCATATATATTGCAGGGAAATGTACTCGATGAGTAGCATTATCTCATCGACAGAGCAGTCAAAGAAGAATTACTTTTTTTTTCTAGATTCAAAAAGTCATGTTATCAAATATGAAAGAGTTAAAGGGAAGGAAATACCTAGAATTAGATGGCCAATTCCTTTCCTTCTCATGAATGATCCAAATAGAAATCCTTCAACACCAAGTCCTTCTTTAAATTTGCACACAAATCAAGAATACAACCTTCCTCAAAGTCGATCAATCATATAAATTGATAACTTAAAATTATAGTAAACAATTTCTACTTGAGAATAGGTAATCAATTCCACTCACAATTCATTAAACTGAAAGAAAATCAATACAATATTGCACAATGAGTTGGGGGGGGGGGGTGGAGAAGAAAAATCTTAAATCTTTATATATTGAAAGGTAAGAATAACAACATGTATTAGTACTTGACCTCATTGTTTGCAACTTCGTCATCCAATTCTGGGTTTCTCTAGCCTGGACCACTATCAACTTCAACTCTATGCACATGTCCTAGTTTTACTATGGAAGGGAAATTCCAAGAGATTTTAGGCCCAACTCAAAAAAAGAAAATGCAATCAAAACCAAAGAGCTTTGTTGGTGAAGAAACTATAAAAATACCAAGCAGATTATCCTCCAAACAATTTTTCTAGTGTGTATGTGCTCTAATTGATCATTACTTCTTCTCTCAACATAAGACTCTTATTTATACAAAGAGAAAGTAGTTTTTGTTGTTAAGGATGGAGACTAGGGTCGTACATGTGTATAGCCTATGTGATATTCATTCATAAGCACACATTTTGTGCATTTATTATCTTTTGGTCCATTTTGGAAGTGCTCATGTGTTGCACCAAGGAAAGTCACTGGCGGCTTGCGAGTTCTTAGAAGAAAACTCATGTGCATCAAGTTATGGGTTTAAAAATATATGAAAGAAATGAAGAATGATGGAAAACTCATAGATAAATAACCAAACATGTCTTGAAAGAAACATTGGTAGTAAAAGTTGCAAAAACAACATTTTGGATGGATAGACTACCAACAAAAACAAGGGATTTCAATTGATAAAATGACCACCTTGAAATATTTCTTACACAGAAAAAAAAAAAAAAAAAAAAAANAGTTTATTTTTGACCCCAATTGTAATTGTGAGATAAAGAAAAGATCATGGACTATCCTATGCCCCGTGTTTTTCCTCAAATCATACATAGTAATATATTCCAATTACATGATTATTTATTTAGTTGTTGAAGGTCGATCGGTTCTACAACTATCAATGGGATGACTATTCATCTTCTTAGTGAGTTGTATTCTATCGTTAATGATGGATTAGTGCACATATCTTGTCTAGACCAAAATGTTGAAGTGAGTACATACATGATGGTGAAGTGTACACATAGGCTATGGAACTTGGCACCCATTGAGTTATTTGTGCCAAATTTTGTAGAGATTTCAAGGCATTGCCTTGAACCTTGCAGGGGCACTGCTTCTTGATCTTAATTTTTGTTGACGTTAGGAGGGTGTAAAGGGAATTGTGCCATGACCTTGCAAGGGCAGGGTTTCCCTTTTGACCATGTAAGAGGAATTAGGGACTAAGGATGACCTAGTTAGAGGAGGCTAACATAGGGGAAGGGTTCTCCTTGATTTACGTGAGGTTGTATGTTGAATACTCATGGTTGTGCTTAGATCAATAGAAACATTAAAAGCAATGTTGAGCACTATATGTAGCTTGCTTTCATAAGAAAAACACCACTCAAAGAGTGGACCATTAAACACACAAATTTTCATTCAATTTTGTTACGATAAGAGTTATTATTCCATCAAAATTATCTAGAATTTACATTTAACTAACAATGTTTATATACATCTTGAAAAGAATTGAAATATAAAAATAACTTAACAATATACTTTTTTCACCTTAAATTACAACCCAAATTAACAACTAAAATATTTTTTATTAAATACATAGATAAAATACTAAATTACAATAACAACTAAAATATTTTTTATTAAATACATATATAAAATACTAAGAACGTCATTGATATTTGGTAAATTTGAAGTTTAAGCTCGACCTCCCTAACAAAAAGTATTCCAAATTCCCAAAATACTTAAATATAGGGTCAAACTATAATGATGCTACGATATTGACATCCTATTTAAAATCTAGAAACTAATGGTATTCAAAGTTATACATATTTAATGCTCAGAAATGATTTCCTTTAAATTATATGAAGTTACCTAGTGTATTCTTAGAAATGATTTCATTTTCGTATGTTTGTTTAATCATAGAAGAGACATGATGAAAAAACACATCCTCTGGATAATCTTTGTTTGGGAAATGTACGGTAGGATTGGACTTAAAAACTTCTAAATCTTCATGCGAAAAGGTCACTTTGTGGGTCAACTATGACAAATACATAGAATAAACAATAGCTTGAGGAGGTGACATATGCCATTTCAAGGTACTTCCATGAGCCCTTCAATGAATATTCATGTCATCTAGGGAGAAGACTTTCCACTTTACGTTACATGTATCATTCACTTTCCATAGCTAAAGTGAATGCACTAGAAGAGTCCTCCAACCTTTGAATCAATAGTGAAGGACTTGTAATAGAGAAAAGTGACCTATGAATGGACTCTCTCGCTCTCCATTATTTATTTTTTATTGGGTCATTTAAGCTAAAGTTGCATAGCCATTTTAGTTGTTTTCTGTAAAAATAAAAATTCATTATAAGGTTGTGTATCCGCGTTCTGCATTGTTGGGTATTTTCTTAACAATATGCATGTATACTTATCATATATGTAATTATATGCAATTGCATAGAACTTTCTGGAAAATAATTATGACTCAAATTGGTTGGTCTCCAAACACATCCTATTCTAGAGGTTGGGACTCATGAAGGTGGCACTGAAGTTTTTGTTTTCAAATCTGTGGATTTTACAATTATAATTCCTCCTTGACTTGATACTAGTGGTTGTATGATTTTTACACCTCAAAACTATTTTATAATGCATCTTATCTTAGAGATCATGGATTGGAGGGAAAATATGAAAGAGAAACAAGGAAATATGTTGTTGTTTGTTTGTATTATTGCTCCATTCCTTTAAATGTTTCTAAATCCCCCTAGTAGCAGGTCATAATAGATGTTGTTGCTATTGTTATCACATGATTTAAACTCGTTATGTATGAAATTTTAGGACCAGTATATTGATGGATACTATTAAAGATAAGACTAAAGTTCTTAAAGATAAATTTAGATATGATTATAACTAACAAAGCTATTGATCTATTTGTGTAATTAATAGATAAGTCAGTCAATATTAGGGCCTCTAGATGAGAAAATGGTAGAAATTAGTATATAGAGATACCATTACACTCTCACAAATATTAAACACACCGAATCTAGGTAACACAATGGTCTTGGCATATTGATATCAAAGTCTCAGAGCAGAACAAGAATCGACTTTCCCCAAAATTACAAACCACACCGTAACCAAACAAAAAATTGATAAAAATAAAACCAATCAAACAAAAAATACATAAATATTCAAAAGTTAATTTTAAAAATATATCTTCATGTACATCCATGTAAATCCTGTTAGACACCAAATATACAAAGTTTGTTCATTTATATTGCATAGAATGGGGCAGGTAGAAAAAATACATAATCCACCGTGTAGTGAATGACCACTCGGTCTTTTTATGTTAATGATTTTTTTACTATTTACACCCTTATATGCAATATAAATAAACAAATGTTTTTATATTTCGTGTAAAAATTAAAAATAAATTAATAAATTAAACTGATAATAAATCGCTAATAAATACTTATTATTGCTTTAATTATTTAGCATAATTTTGGACTATTTAATGTGCATTATAGAAAAGGAATCCATGTTCATACATCAACCACTACCAATATTAGCTAAAATGATATTTAAAATATGATTGAAGTGTTGTCAAATGATAATGAAAATAAAATTAAGTCTAACCAGTTGGGTTATTCAAAATAAAATTTTCAAGCTCCCATAACACTGCATAAGTAAATTCAAATATATGTATAGGCGTGGATGGGAAGTCAAAAACTTTTGTACAAGAATGGTTATGGCCTACAAATCTCTTACCTAAAAATTTTATTTTAAAAGAACATGTCAAACCTTAAAAGGAAAGAATAACCACAAAAAAAACACATTCAACCTTAAAGAATAAAATAACCCTAAAAGCAACCTCGAAAGCACTCCTTCAAAAGAACTCCAAAAGTACTATGTGAAGAATCAACTAAGTTGAACAAAATTGAAACAAATAAAGAACTTAAAATTTTTAAAATTTCAACTCAAATTGTAGTGTTGTGTTCACTTAGATGAGGAAATTCAATTCTAATGCTTCCAACAGACACCTCTGGAAACCATTTTTTTTCTTTCCCACCCTCAAACCTCAATTTTGAACTCGACTCATAAATATTAAAATGATAATAAGAATGTCAATTGAAGAAATGCATTTTTGAAAAACGCAATAAATCAATTCAAGAAATACATCTTGAAAAGCACAATAGATCAATTCAAGAAATGCAGCTTTGAAAAGCACACGATATGGGTGAGTTACAAGTTTGTTTAATAATTCCTTAACAACAAAGTTGCCATTTTTATTTTATTGTTTTCAGCGAAAAGGTTACATTTTTCAACTACAATTTGGTGGCATCAATTAAAAAATGTAGTTCACTAAGCATTTTTTTTCCTATCTTGTCTCCTTTAGAGGTTTAAGGGTAGACCCTCTGGCTTATTTATCTTTTGTTTTCATATTTTACTATTAGGTGGGTTGCATGAAGTTTAGTTTTTGATAAATTTTGGATTTTTATGAATGTTAACATGCTTTTGTGGTTAAGTCCTCGATGTGTTGGCATTTTTTTTTAATAGGGTTATGTATTAATTCTCACAAAATATTAAAATGGGCTCATTGAAGTGATATGTAGTGTTGAAGTTCCAAATCTTTAGATGTAGCACTTTTAGTGAAATTTGAAAAAACATGAGTTTTTTATTTGAAAAAAAAAACTAATACAATATTCACATAACTTTTCAAATGTCCCTCCAAGCATTTGTTGAGTATCTCATTGTAATAAATTTTCTATGAATGATAAGTATGCAGTTTAGATTTTGAAGGGTAAGTATGCAAGTGGAACTCACATCTTTTGCACCATTCACATTATAAATATTGTTGTCAATGTTTATTGAATCGATCACTAACTCCAATCAACATTCTACATCACCATGTCCTCTGAATAGGTGTTTCTGAACATTGAACATTGGAAAACAAAAATATTACAGAAGAAAATAATTGTTTATTTTTCAATAAGGTTAAGCATGAAGTTCATCCCATTTTTAGCATTTAACTTAAGCATAACCAATAATGTTGCAACAACCAAGATCATAAGAAGAAACACCATGCACAAGAACACAAAAAGTATCATGGGAAACTCTTTTCAACAAGGTAAGAAAACCCAACTAAATCCTTTGTTATATTCTTCAAGAGAAAGACCTTCACCACCAAGAAAACCTAGCACACAAGAGGGTGCTTGCAAGCCCTAGAAGACTAGCACCCAAGAGGTGCACACGTTTCCCAAGAAGGTGTACTTGCTGAAATTTCCAAACTCACACAAAATATATTATTCCTCAATGGGGAATTTACCTTTACTTATATTAGACTTGACCTATCAACATAAGTGTCTATTGGCACAACAAGGCCGACCTCTCTATCTCATAATATAATTAATATTAACCAGATTAATTATCTTTTACATTAATTATCAATCACATTAAGGTGGGGTTGTTGGATTACTGAGAGGGGGGGTGAATCAGTAATAGAGAAATATAATCCTTTTTAACCATATGATGCAAGTGTTATATCAATGTTGCTTTATCATCCAATATTTGCAGAGTAAATAAACAATGAACAAATGAACAATCATACACATACACTACACTAGTGTTTTTATGTGGAAACTCAAAGCGGGAGAAAACCACGAAATGTTTTTTCTTATATGTCTTGAAGAATTACATTCATTGGAAGCACCAACTTCCTTTTTTTTCCATATGCAACTGGAAGGAGGCTTCAAACCCCTAGTTTCTCAAGCTACAACCTAATGGAAGCTCCAACTCCCCAATTCTCTGGCTACAACAAGGAGGCTATAACCCCCTATGTTCTTTGACTACAACTGAAAGGTGGCTACAACCACCTTCCCTTGCCCCATCCAAACACCCTAACATATAAGTAGAATGATGGAACCACTGTCACACTATCACCGTGAGATATACTGTTGTAAACCTGTACCAATAAACCTGCACCAAAGAACCTGTACCAATAACTTGAACCATGTATCAACCATGCATCAACCTGTACCTCAACTTGTAATCAACCTGTACCATAAACAAGTGCATCAACCATGCACCAACTTGTAATCGAATTGTACCATAAACAAGTGCATCAACCATGCACCAACTTGTACCTCAACCTGCAAACCTTCCTAAACTTTAACAACAAGAGACTAGCATTTGCATCAAACTTTACTTTAGTTTCACATGACTAGTTTTGGATTAGTCAACAACCCTAACTTGAAATAATCATAACTACGTACCTATAATGAATAAAGATCTGAAAATAGTACACAATTTTCTTCAGTGTGTTTTATGCAATTCCTTCGATGTCACTACTTGGAACTTCTCAGAAAAAGAGTTATAGCATTTAAATGACATACCTTATTGAATTTTGTCTTATTCTAGAGAGTGAACTTGTAGAGCATGCCCGCAGGGAATATTTGTTGTATGGATCTGAAAATTTTACACATAATACTATAGACTTCAATCTAACTAACACATTTGGTCTTACTGAATTTTGATCTGTTTTGAAGAAGTTATGATTTTTTTACCCAAAACACCTGTTTTAGACTAGTTTCGGGACTAGCCACAAACCCTATTTTCCACGGAGTGTAACTCCAAAAATACAACGACCCACAAGATGAAATTCATACCACAACTACTTGGATATTTTTCCTCAATGGCCTCCCAATTTCATGGTCTGAATCATTCTAGAAAAAAAATTATTGTGAAAATGGTGAGATGACCTGTAAATAACATACCTTAGAAAACATCATCAAAAGAATTTATCCTCCCTTGAATTTCGGTCTTCTTTAATTCACCTTCCCTCTGAAATTCGGCTTAGATATCCTTTGGTTACCTCAATCACCTGTAGATATTCAATATTCTCAAGTGTGATTAAAATGAGAGAGCCTTGCCTCTTATTTATACTTTCATGTAGCTTCCTCAAGGGGTGACGCAGCCCTACCAACCCGCAGGTTGGAAGTCCACGCACACAGGATCGTTCTTCTTCCACTGGCCTGAAGAGCTCTTGACAATTGGCTCTTCTATTTTCCCTTCGGGAAAGTCTGCACCCACAGTAAACCTCGACGAATCTCCTTTCGCGCCTCAAGAGATCTAACTTCACGATTTCGAGAGTCTTATGGTCAAGCGGTGGTACCTTCAGACCTCCGAACACCAATATGCCGAGTTCCGAAAAGAATGTTGGAAATTTAAGGTTTCACCTCCCCAAACAGTAATCGACAGTTCTGGATCTTCCCTTTGATCCAATAGTCAGCGCAAGTTTGCAACCTCTCCTCCCAAATCTTCAACTCTTCACCTCCCGAGACCCGAACTTTCGATGTGCCTAAGCACTTGTCACAACTTGCCACTCGTGAGTTCGTGAGTCGAAACTCCCAACTCTTGATTCCAAATCTTGCGATAACCGAAATGTTGATATAGGCACACTCCTTCTCTTGTCAGTGCCCTCCGCGCGTGACCATAGGCTAGGCCTAACTCTAGCACTTTTCACTTCTCCCTGCTTCGTGAGTTTCAATGTTGAACTCCCGGCTCTTGTCTCATGAATCCCCAAGACACGAGGGGTCAATGGGGTATTGACTTCTTTCAACAGACGACACGCGTCCACCCGTCTCTTCCATGGGCCCACCTCGGACTTTGCAATTTCGCGAATCCAACCATCGAAGCTTCGGTCCTTCTACCCTAGAAACCCCGAAATGGAATTTCGTGAGTAGATCCAATGGTCCTCGTTGGCGTGAATCTACGACCCTCTTTCTCTTGAGCTTCCGCTTGCAGAAAATGACTCCCCATAACCTCCTTGCTCCCTTGCGAGATCTGACAGCTCGCGGGACTTCACGAATTCTCTATGGAGAATCTCGACCGTCTGCTTCTCCCTTCAAGAACTTTTTCACTCTTAAACAAAGTGTTTTGCCACGAAAATTAACCGCCTGCAACACAAACTTGCGACGTCTCCTTTCAACACCTCAAGGCACCAACCTTATGTGCTTCTCTTCGACAACTATGAAGACTCTATCCCTCCTGAGCTTTCTCCAACTCCGAGTCTTAAAGAAGACTCCCACACGCACTCCTTGCAACGAATCCTTCAATTACTTCAAAGAATTGAAGTCCTTCGACTCTGCGCACTCCCTACAACAGTAGTCCTTCAACAATTTCTCAGGTTCGTACACTCTGAGACTTTACTCGGCCTGCGCACAACTTGCATGATTCCTATGCTCAACTTGCACTTCTGCGAGAATGAGAACAACGTTAACCCTCCTGAGCTTTCAGAGATAAAACTCTGAACTCTTGTCAATGCACTCCTTGCGGACAATTCAACTACACTCCTTGCAGGAACTCTTGCTCAGATAGAGAAACAATTGAAACTCATTCCTTACTTTCTCTCAGACTTCAAACATAAATCATGAAATCATATACACAACATATAAAGAAAATGTATAACAGAAAGTAAACATCCATGAGCATAATATTCAACAAGCATACACAAAGAACCACTACGACACCATGAATTTGAATCGAAGCTCTTTCTATTAATTCAAATCTCTGTACATGGGCATTTTCAACTACATCTCTCTGCTCTCTTCTCTATGCTCTATGCTCAGAATAATAATATTACAACTATACAATGAGGGTGTCTATATCCCGTTTCCCTCTTGCGCTCTAAAACTGTCTAATCTAAGCATTAAATTCTATCTACATTAACTTATGCATAAATGACTCTATCTACTTCAGATGAGAGCGGGACGCTGAAGGTCTGATTACAATGCTCCTCCATAAATGTGAGTACGCCTCTATTAACTATCCTATTAATTATATGGCGCTTTCAAACTTCAAAACATTTCGACAAGAAATGTGTTGGCGCTTGTCCAACTGTCCTCCACATCCACGCGTGCTTGCTACCTGCTGTCGATGCTCCTGCATCAAGGGGTTACCTTTTAACCATCTTAACCCAATTTCTTTATTTTAGGGCTAACCCACTTCTAACCATTTTCCATAATTAGAAAGTTATCCATTTACTTTATTATCTAAATAATCCTCCTTGACTTTGTCACTTCACTTTATTATTTAAATAATCATCTTTGACTTTGTCACTTCACTTTATTATTTAAATAATCCTCTTTGACTTTATCACTTCACTTTATTATTTAAATAATCCTCTTTGACTTTGTCACTTCACTTTATTATTTAAATAATATTTTTTGACTTTGTCACTTCACTTTATTATTTAAATAATTTCTTCTTTGCAAACACTTTGACTTATTTGACCTTTTGGGGCTTCAAGCCAACATATGAGGGTCCTCTAAATTCGTAAGGCCATAACTCTCAAACCATGAGGATTTATGTGACGTTCCACATACCACCAGAAATGGAATGACATGGATTATCCATCTAGAATAGTCTTACCTGCAAATATGTCAAAACTCATACCATTATACATCAAACAAAATTGGGTCCATTACCCAAACCTTTGTGCTACCTGAATTCACTACTATACTTTCTTCAAGGGTTGAAATTAATGACAACCAACCCAATTAATCAACAATATCCCCTTTTGGCATTGATGGAAACAATCTGATGCAATATTGAAATCATATCACTCATGATCCCATCTCTGTGATCAACGCTCCCTCTGGAACCATGCCTCTATCCTCTGCATTTGATAAATCTCTCCCCTTTTGTCATAAATGAAAAAGGTATCTTTCCATTCGAGACTGCTCCCCCTAACTGAATCGTCTGATCTCCCAACCTGAACTGTCCTCTTTATGGTGCTTCCTCCTGTACATCTAAGACATATAAGATAAACATTCAAAAGCATTCATTTTGGAGTAGAAATAACTCCGAGTCTCTAGCAAAGATACTCAAAGGCTTACTGTGGAAGCAGTTTTGTAAAGATGTCTTCCACTTGTTCTTTTGTACTCACATATTCAACTTTGATGTTCTTTTCTGCAACCTATTCCCGTAGAAAGTGATACTTGATTAGAATGTGCTTCATCTTGGAGTGCATCAACAGGTTCTTTAAGATACTGATGGCACTTGTATTATCACAATAGATTGGAATGGGCTCATCATACTCGACATGTATATCTGTTAGATTTTGTTTCATCCATAGAAACTATCTACAAGATGTTGTTGCTGCAATATACTCTGCCTCAGTTGTAGATAAATATACTTATGATTGTTTCTTACTTAGCCATGATACTAAACACTCACCCAAGTAGAACTCTTCTCCACTGGTGCTTCGTCAGTCATCAATGCAACTTGCCCAATCTGCATATGTGTAGGAAATAAGAAATAGATCCTTTCCTTTTGGATACCATAATCCAAACTATTATGTTTCTTTGATATATATGAAAATCCTCTTCACTACTAATACATGTGATTCCTTTGGTGCTTCTTGAAATTGTGCCACATGTCCAATTGCCTACATTACAATTGGTCTGGATGTTGTCACACATAGTAGGCTACCAATCATTAAACTGCATTGTCTCTGATCTGTAGACTTTGAATCATCATATTTTCTCAACTTGCATCTGGTTTGCATGAGAGTGATAACTAGTTTGTAATCTTCCATTCCGAACCTCTTTAGCATTTCTATGATATACTTGGTTTGAGAAATAAAAATTCTTTGGTTTCTTTGACATATCTGAAGACCCATAAAGAAGGATAGTTATCCAAGTAATGACATTTCAAATTCATTCTACATGTCCTTTGCAAATTTATGGCTTAACGTGTCATCAGTACTTCCAAAAATAATACCATCAACATAAACTTCAATTAATAAAATAGTTTCTTGAGTTACCTTGATGTAGAGCTTGTTATCTGCACTTCCTTTTCTGAACCCTGCCTACTGTAGATATTTATCCAGTCTAGAGTACCATGCTCTAGGAGCCTGTTTTCGACCATACAAGGCCTTCTTTAATTTACACACATAATCTGCATTCTCTGACAACTGAAATCCTTCAGGTTGTTCAATGTAGACTTCT
Organism: Picea engelmannii; assembly: GCA_009831015.1. Taxonomy (NCBI): domain Eukaryota; kingdom Viridiplantae; phylum Streptophyta; class Pinopsida; order Pinales; family Pinaceae; genus Picea; species Picea engelmannii. The sequence goes on along the minus strand of ML776967.1, from coordinate 2,606,831 downwards.
TCTTCAAGTTCCCCATTTAAAAAAGTTGATTTTACATCCATCTGATACACTTTAATATTTTTGGAGCATGTATAAGCTAAAAGCAATCAGATCGCTTCCATTCTAGAAACTGAGGCAAATGTCTCTTCAAATTCGATTCCTTCAACTTGTGCATACCCTTTACATACCAATCTAGCTTTCTTCCTTGTAAGCTTTCCATCTTCATTCAATTTATTCTTGTATACCCACTTTGTGTTGATCACATTTTTATCCTTTGGTCTTGGAACCAATTCCCAAGTTTCATTTTTCTTTATTTGATCCAATTATTCACCCATGGCCTTATTGCAAAATTCATCATTTCTAGCCTCTTCAAAACAGGTTGGTTCAATCGTAGATGAGAGTGCTAGGCGAATTTGTTCTAGTGAACAGATTCTTCTTCTAGTCTCAACTCCTGCATCTTTGTTTCCGATAATCTGATATGAAGGATGATTCTTTTGTACTCATCTGCTAGGTGTCTTTGGAGGAACTTGTTGAACTTTCTCTTTTGATTCTATCGGATCCTATTCATTGTTAAGCCCTAATATTGGCTCATTACCACTTAATTGGGGAATATTAGATTAGTAATGTTATTTTATTTATGTCGGCTTTAGGCCATTAGTTGTAATTTAGATTAGTAATGTTATTTTATTTATGTCGGCTTTAGGCCATT